>JAKRZM010000265.1:572625-601430 GCA_036379175.1 Heliconius cydno galanthus
TGGGCCGATCCCGGCGGCACTGCAATGCCGGGCCGACCCGTGACAGGAGTGGAGCGAGCCCCGAGCATCCCGTCAGCTTACAAAAATCAGTTTAATATACTGGTCCCGCGGTGCGGGAACTTTCAGATATTAAGCTGAAAAGAACAGATACTACACTTTGATCTTAGCCAAAAGGCCGAGAAGCGATAAATAAAATTCGGAAAATTTTGATCGTCATTAAACGTTGGAAAATCTTGCCAGCGCGATTCAGGTTTCCCTTCAAAATGAACAACGCCATCCACGATGGAAAGCTTGAACTGAATTTAAAGCTTCCCTCTTATACTCTAGATGTCAGTTATTGAAATATCAATTACAAATTTACTACTTGTTTGTTCAATATTGATAAAAATAAATTTCAGCATTTGTACGTTTAATTATGTTTTTGCAATGTAATATGTCTTCTAGCAATGTAATGCCGTGAATAATAAAAAAAAATGAAAGCTATGCTAAAGTCAAATTGTATAAGTCAGAGGTGACTAGTTACATTTGTATAATATAATTATTATATTTGCAGTAATAATATATACATTAATAATCTGTAATAATATAAATAAATGTACGAAATAAGAACTTATACTACACTATAAGAAAGTTATAGGTATTTATAACTATATAAGATACTTTTAAAATATTTTCATATAGCATATACTGTAATTTCAAAAGCCTTGTTATATCTCCGATAGCCGTGATCGTCTAGTGGTTAGGACCCTACGTTGTGGCCGTAGTAACCCAGGTTCGAATCCTGGTCACGGCAGCGAAAGCTGTCTCGGCGGAGAATATGTTTTTGTTGTTTTAAAAAATATCTTTACTATATCATAGAATATTTTTATTATTTCATAGATAACTAATATTTTTTTGTTGTCGAAAAATGTGTTACGTACATTTTATGTATATTATGTACATGTTCAGTTTCATTCAAATCCGTCCAGTAGTTCCGGAGATTAGCGCGTACAAACAGACAAATAAACAGACAGACGATTTTTTTGTGGATTTGGGCTCTGTTATTGTTTCTAAACCCAGTTGTTATATTGTAAATCTCAATTATTATTTTGTAAATATATTCTATGTACAGACGTACCGTTTTTATTTTCTTATTATATGTATAGATAATATGTCAATCTTCAAAATGTAAAAGAAATATATTTATCTCTGGTTTCCCTTCAAAACGTAAATCTTTCGTCTTTTAAAAGAAATATATTAAGAAAATTCTAGCGCCATCTAGAGACGAGTTGCCTACATTGCGAAAACTAAGTTACATTCGCATTCCATAGTTTCCAGAAAGTTCCCAACAGATGGCTCTACTGGTATTTGTTTTGGTTCAACCACGCACCGCAGCTGTTCGCTATCATAGAAATCTGTGAGAGAAAAGGAGTGGTGATTAGACTGTCTTTGCCCAAAAATATACGTTTTTTATATGGTCGCAGGTGTTTTTGACGCTTGCCGTTCACATATATAATTTATAAAGCCATCATAAGTGCTGTGTATCGTTGGCAGTGTGTAAAAACAGTGTTAAATGGAATAATTAGCGATGTTAACATCGGTTATGACGTTTGGTGCGAGCCGTCCATGTGTGCGTGTGTATCCGAGACAGCATTGCCGCTGACTGCTCGAGCGTATCTTTTAACGGGATAATATTTGGGTAAGTTAGTCTTATAGTTTTAGTCTAACGTTTTGTTTTGAAACCACCTAACCTACAACCCACGCCCGCCGCTGCAGCAGTCGAGACGGTGACCTCGATTCCGAGCTGATACATTATTGTGTGGAAAGGCAGTCGACAATTTTTGCCAATTGATACTCTAAACTATATCTAATTGACAGACTATTTAGTAACAACATATCTGCTTAAAGCTTAATTTTACTTATATTTATTATATGGTTTTAATAATAACAAATATATATTATATAAATATTATGAATCAACTTACAAGAATAAATTTAAAAAAATCTGTATATAAAAACATATACCCTAATACGTTTAAAAATATTTATAACAAAAAATAATACCCACATATAGAAAAATCTCAAATTTACACTAAGTATAAAGTAAAATAAATGACATTTTTGATTAATAAATATTAATCTAATATAAAATATATTATTGTTTTAATGTAACAGGTTCCACTATGAGATCATAAACGCTGTTTTGTAATAATTTCTGATTAGTCAAGGTTGACGTGAGGGTATATTGACAGATGTTATTTTATGTAAATAAGTACTTATACCGTCAGTAAAATGTACGTATAAATTAGCTGCAATATTTAAATTAAAAGTCTAGGTAAAACACTTTCAAAAAATCATTACTTTCTCTGCTATTATAATTATATTAAATATTTTATAAGAAATTCACAATTTTTTATTTTTTAAATTACGTTAATATACTGTTTTCATTTATTTAGCTGCATACTGTATCCCGTATTTAGCAGGATAAGCAAAAGGAATTTAGTATGATGACATTCTGATCACGCACCTCCTAATTTTAAATAATATTGTGTGTTGAGTGATGGAATTCAACGCCGTTTTGTTTTTTACAAATGTGGAAAAATTCAAATAAACCAGTCCCCTGAGTGGGATTTGTAACCCATTATTTAGTTGTTTACAGAAATTTAAATTGATAAAAAGAATGCATCGTAATTTTCGCGCGCAGCCATCCATCCTGGATACAATGGTTTCAAGGATACTTACTTTCTAAATCTATATACATATATATAGCTATTAGATACTATATAGACTTGTATATTTATAATAATTTTATAAACAAGTATAATTGTTAAATTTTATTTCAATAACATAAGATTAATGAATACTATTACATAATTAACTCTGAATATAAATGTTTTAGTTACCTTTATTTAAAAATTTAAATCACCAGAGCTAGAATTTCATATAATATATTTATGAATGCATTTAGCATCTATATTTAGATAAGCGGTTATTCATTGCTTTTAGAGTCGTGAGATTTTGTCACATATAAAATATGGCTATCGTTGATAACAGCGTTGATGATATTTAATAGTAAGGCTTCACTGTGAACGTTTAATTTTAAACAAGGAAAATTAATTAGNCAACGCCGTTCTGTTTTGTTTTAAATGCGGAAAAATGAAAATAAACCGGTCATCTGAGTGGGACTTGTAACCCAATATTTAGTTGTTTACAGAAATTTTAATTGATAAAGAGAATGCATCGTAATTTTCGCGCGCAGCCATCCATCCTGGATACAATGGTTTCAAGGATACTTACTTATAATTATTTTATAAATAAGTATAATTGTTAAATTTTATTTCAATAACATAATATTAATAAATACTATTAATTAACTCGGAATATAAAAGTTTAGGGTACTTTTATTTAAAACCATCAGAGCTAGAATTTCATATAATATATTTATGAATGCATTTAGCATCTATTTAGATAAGCGGTTATTCATTGCTTTTAGAGTCGTGAGATTTTGTCACATATAAAATATGGCTATCGTTGATAACAGCGTTGATGATATTTAATAGTAAGGCTTCACTGTGAACGTTTAATTTTAAACAAGGAAAATTAATTAGGTATTTTACTAACATTAATTAATATTATATATCCGAAATATTCAACATTACCTTTTATTAATTAAGTGCCAGGTCGATTAGTCGACTTGCAATTCGCGTACATGAATTCTTACTCATAATAAAATTATGATTAGGATTGCTTTATTTATAGTATGAATAAATGACTAAATGGATCGCCTATTTTACTGCGCACCAAACTTATTAATATTTTAATAAATATATAATCTACTTTTAAATTATCACTTAAAATGACAGAACACGTCAAGTCACCATAAATGTAATACAAAATTACTGTTTTTTTTATCACACACTCGCAACCAATAACTAAAATAATGTCCCAAAGTTTTAGAAGCAAAATGTTTGGCAAAAAACCGTTTACAAAGTCAGCACACGAGTCTAGCACCAGCAGTTCGAAAGGTAAAGATGGTCCTGAAGTAGCCTTGGCTGCTATCGTTTCTTACAAAAAGCAAAAAGAAGTTAGCGACTTTATGAGTTTTTTCCTCGCCGCTCTCGAGCGGAACTCCGATTGGCTTAACGGGGTCGTTGGCAAACAAACTAACTTCAGATGCGTTTTAATGGCGGGAGCTGGACCGAACCGATTCCAGCTTCAGGAAATAGTGTACCCCAATGACGAGAAACATATTAAACTCGAAGTGGAGCAGAGAGATTCGGAAGACCACGATAAAATAGCGATCGCCGCGTTATTAAACCTCACCAATTCAGAAGTCGAACACGTTTTAAAATATATTAAAACTGGCTTTTATGAGAATTCCACTTTGGCTGGGGATTTGATGAAAGCGAAGGAAATGGGTGTTAGTTTTGCAATTTTAAAACCTTTTGTTGATAAACAGTATCGAGTGATGGAACGTTTGGTGATAATAAATAATAATAACATGAAAGGTGATGCGTCTTTGAAAAAAAGGAAACGAGAGAAATCGATTATTAGGTCTCCTTTGAAGAGGGCTAGGCGAGTTGTATAGTGCGCCCTTCGAGTAATGGGCATGACGTAATTTCTAATATATGGCAACAGCGAGATATAGTCGATATTAATGATTGTCATTACTGTATAGTGCGTCGTGTCACGTTGCATATTATAATGATAGCAACTTGGGAGGACTATAAAATGTGGCGGTCGCTGCAAATTACACTCATTTCTGCATTGATAGCTTCCGATTACCTATGATTGATGTCACGCTGGTGACGACACTATGACATAAAGTCCAAAATTTTAATATGAATTTTTAAATACGTATAATTTTGCAATAGTAAAAACTTTTTAAATCGTATAGCTTGAAATGAAACATGTAGGTACAGTTGCCCCAGAAAGATCATTGAGCGTTGAATGACAAATATATAAAACATTCTCCATTTCAATTCTAACACACAATTTAAATAAATAGATTCGAATCAAATCAATACTAACTTTTTATTTCTTTTTTTTTTTTCAGCCGTGATCGTAGCGTTTGCGGTGTTCACTCCGACTTCCCCGCTAGGGATACAGCGTGAAGCTAGTTTAATTTAGTTTTATTTCACGCTGTATCCCGCATCTAGCACGGTAGGCAGAGGGCGCCAATAGTTAAGACTCCGTTACCCATTCTGAAGGCATTGCGTGTTGAGTGGCGTAACTCAACGCCTCGCTTTGTCTCGACATTAGAGCGAAGAAATGAATATATTAGATATTTTATTTCCTCAAGTGGGAATAGAATCCGACCTACAACCAATACTTTTGTGCCTCTGCGCTACGACTGGCCTTAAATATTTATACCTAAATATTCTAGCAAAATATGAGAACCTCACTAAATAATAAGTAAAAAATGCAAGTAAACCACCAGGGTTAAGCCTTTACGCAGACAAATAGTAACGATATGTGGCCCCTTCTGTTTCTTTTCATCTGGCAGAGGCGGCTTCCGACTAAGATCAATATCACGGAAATCAGGGCAGTCGTGCGTGCTCCAACTTGCAGCCAGAAATTCATTCGACAACTTATTATAAAATAACATGTTATGTTATACTTGGCGAGCTATTTTTATTATAGATCCTACGATTTTAAAGTTATTTTTTAGTTTGATTTTAGAATCTATTATCAAAAATATTTAATGTTATTTTTTAACAAAATTGACATGCAATGCTCTACAATACTCAAAAACAGAACAGGAAAAAACGGAGATATTCATTGGCCTATTTTTGCCAATGAACATCTCTGTTTTATCAATTCTTGCTACAACCATTCTATCGCGGGAGGTATGCTGTATCCCGCATATAGCAGAGTAGGCAGAGGGAACCTAGTGTGAAGACATTGTTTAACTTTTCGACTCATTTTGATGATTTTTACGAGACCAGGGAAATAAAAACAATTCATTCCTTGACCGAATCCACAATCGTCGCATTTCCAGTCAGAAGTGTTCCTCCGCCACGGCATTTTAATAATAATAAATTATGTAAAATAAAAGACTTGTACATTAACTAAATGGCAACATATTTTTAAAGAGACCAATACAATTATTTAACATATAACAAATCAATAGTACGAAAGAAAAGAAATGGTATTCTCCGAAAAGCAGCACATTGTATTCAAAGTAAATAGCTTTCAGCTTAAAGAGTTCAAATAAGTAGAATACACTCAGCGTAATATGCTATTTTAAAAATGCACGAAATACCAGTACTCTACCAGGCGGTGGCATTGTCTTCGGCTGTTTATTTTTAAAAGGAAGTTTCTGTGAATGGTTGGAATTTTTAGTTTTCCTCCGCAAAATGACGATTTATGTAAAACTATTTTTGTTTCATTTAATAGGACGTAAAAATTTCGTGAATATTCTTTTGTTGTTACACTTTCGTATGTGTGCATATGTACGTCATATGTGTATTATATCAAACCTTTTCTTTGATTCTGTTTGCCAGCTTTTAAAGTTTTTCTTGATTTGTTAATATTGTGGCCTCTTCAGACTGCTTGCTATACGTGTGCGTTACAATTCTGTTTTTTGTAATATTTTTTAATTGCTATTAGCTTAAGGTTCCTTTAATTACTTCCATTCTAGTAATAAGACGAAGAGCGATGGCTAGATTATTTGCTTATCAGGTCAAAGTCTTTGAATAAATGCAAAAGGAACATGCAAGATAAAAAGAAAACAAAAAAATAATAATAATTTTGAAATTCACAAAATATTAACTTATTAATTCTTCCTCAAAACATACTCGCCAGCAAAATTTTTCGATCTGCCTCGCGAATACATAAATCAATTTGAATCATGGCTGAGAGTAAGTTGGGTCGATCCTTGGCCCTTTTTCTACTAAGTCGGGCCTTCAGAGGATTAAGGGCGCTGACCGCCGCCTAATTGGCGTAATAGTTATGTGATTTATTGCGGTTCTCCATAATAATAAGCTGCTGTTGCAAATTTCTGCTTTAATAGTCTTCTTGTCTTGCTTTGGTATCTAGAATCTTTGGCTGTGTTTTGTTTTGAAATCTATTTCTTGTGATTTTTCGGTATGTTCACCAAAAACGTTTCTTTTTATGATTTTAAAAAAAAAATGTAATAAAATAACATGCGATATATATTAGTAGAAAGTTAAAAATGAGTATAAAATTGTGTTAGTCTAAATAAATGTAATTTTATAAAGAATTTACCATATTCTACAGTTAAGGCGAATAATTAAACTATTCAAACTATTTTATAATAATCCGATAAAACAATACATTTCTACATCCAGTCAAAATAAAACTACAATCAGTTCATCTTATAACAGATTATTTTACTCTTAGATTATTAAAATGCAAAGTTGCTACAGATAAATTTTCCAACCGGAACTAGTGAAATAATGAAAAAAGAAATATTTTACAGCCACTCCAACGAAGTGAGCAAAAATCTGTTAACCCTCAGACTTGTAGAACCGCCTGGGACTCTGACCGCGGTCCAGATTTAATTTACATCTACAATTTTATTTTAGCCTTCTTTTAACGTGAATTCCGTTGTACGGTAATATCGTTCAGAGACCGCGTTTCCCATGGAGAATAACTCGTGAGCTTCTAGTGTTGCTTTAACCATGAAGAGCAGGATTTTCTACGTATTTCCTAAGTAAATAGAGTTGATGAGAGCGAAGCCTGAGCAAATACAACCATTGTTTTAATGTGGGTTCTCATAAAATATTTAACATTTGCTGATATTCTTGGTTTCGCTAACACACTTGATGATTGAGAAACTATAATGATACTGACTGTGATATCTATATTTCTATTTTTATCTTTTTTTTATTAGCTTCACGCTTTATCCCGCACATAGTAGACAGAGGGAATCTGGGAACTTAAGTTAGGAAATTCCGTCTGAACTAAGACATTTCCGTTCCCAATTTACCGTCGAATTCTGAAGGCATTGCGTATTGAGTGTCGGAACTTAACGCCGCTCTTAGCCTCGTTACCAGAGCGAGGAAATAAAAATCTTAAATATTACATTCCTTCGAATGGGAAATTTCTACATTATATGGGGTTATAAAATAATAAATAACAAGTAAATCGAGGGCATAAAATAGGCATAATACGAAACCGCTGTTATTAAATTTTTATTTTAAACATGGGAAGGGATTCAATTGGCCCTTCCACGTCGAGGAAACACGTTATCTCAAGATTTAGGGTTTGTGGGTGATAATATGCGAAGAAATGGTGATTCAAAGTGCGTCCTAGAGGAGAAGCGATTCATGTTTCTGATTTACTAAAGACATTTATTATATATGTTGAATTTAATATTTTTATGGTAGGTACTATAGATAGATAGATTGTATATTTGTGTTCTGGACGTGAAAATTGTAACAGGATAAATGGTTAAGAGATTTCTATAGAATAAGACCGTTTTGTTTAACGTTGTTGCGTAATCTGGGATGATTATATGTTTGTTAACTTAACCCTGTGAACTTAGAGTTAGGACACTCTGTCCCCACTTTCCGCCGAAACCTGGAGTCATTGCGTATTAAGTAGCGAGATTCAACGTTTGCCTCGCTACCAGAGCGAGAAAATGAAAATATATAAATATTTCAATCTCCAGAGTGGAAATCGAACACGCAACCGTTGCGTTTACATTTGCACGCGAGTGTTCCTGCCTCAATTAAAATGCAGCCTCAATTGAAATACTTTTAAATATTTTATGAGCTTCATGCTGTGTGGTATACAGTAGGGTAGGCAAGGTAAACCTAGTGTTAAGACACTCCGTTCTCATGGGTTAATCCAGTTTAGTTATTCTCGTTTTAGATTTGTAATTTAAGCAAATATTTTAAGTAAACCAAGCAAAGATTAAAATAAATTACCAAAAATAGCATTGTTTGTTGTTCCAGCATCAATTTTAATATAATGGTGGGCGGAACCAGATTTAGAATTTACCCATTTAGTATTCTAAAGCAATTTTCTATCTAAATATACATTATCGATTCAAACTGCCTCTTTATATTACTGAATTATCATAACGGCTTTTGCCTAACAAAGCTATCAAAGTGTTCTCGAAATGTTCCCAGTGTGCCTCGCTATAACGTAGTTACGCGCTGTTGCTTTGGAGATTTTGTCGTTATTTAAAAAATAAATTGTAATATAAGATTAGTTAGGCGAAACAGATTTGTGCTTAAAGTGAATCAGCGGGAGATGCCATTGAAAACCATTGAGAATTTGTTAGGGTAAATAAATACTTGAAGCGCAGTCGTGAAGATTAGCGTACGACTGTAAACACGACAGGTTGAGGGTTCGATTTCCACTTTAGGAAGTGAATATTTTATCGATTTGGTAACGATGTAAAACCGCTGTCTTGAGTTCCGTCACTCAAGACGCAATAGAGAATTTGGCAGAGGATGAGGAACAGAGTGTCTAACACTAGGTTCCCAAGATTCTTCCAGTCAGAAAAGGGTAGTCACCCTGCTAAATACGGGATACAGCGAGAAGCTAGAAATAAAATAAAAATTATAAGTATACATTTTATGTACCAAGCAGGTTTATTATATTTTACCAATGCGACAATGGGGTGTTATATTCATTTAAAGTATGTGAAACACTACTTATGTTGTGATATTAGGGCTATTGTTATAAATATTACTTGCGGTGGTGCCACGTCCAATGACCATTTTGTAAATCAATTACTATAATAAATCACTTAAATCATATCTAGATATATATTATGGGATTTCTATAATACTAGAACATTTATCCAGGTTTCGTTAACATTTTGCAAATACCCCTATAATTCCCACACACGTAATCGCGTATAAAACGCGGGCCGCCATTAAAAGCTGTCGGGTGTGTCGCTACGCATCTGTCCTCGAGGTCCATCGACCCTCGGCTGTCCACCTGCTTCCTGCCAGGTTCAACTTGGAGAATTATAGTCTTTATGATGGAACGAATTTGCTATACAATGTTTTGAGATCAACAGGTATCTCGATTTTTTTGGTTGCTTTAAATATTATAGTCTATTTACTTTTGTTTGTTAAGTCATTGTTGTCAAAATTTTATATATTTGAAAAATATGTATTTGGACTAACATGAGCTTTAATAATAAAATTATATGTTGTATATGTATATTTTATTCTTTCTGAATCCCGCATATAATTGAGTAGGCCGAGGGAACCTACATGTCCTTGCGGCATAATTGGCCTCGATTCTTTTTAAATATTTTTAAAATTAGTAACATAACATTCTTTTCATCTTAAAAAACTTATTGTAAAATAATAATTGTTGTACAAAGTCACAACTTCTAAACTGTCTACTAAAGTTTAGGAGGGTAGGCAGAGAGAACCTGGTAACCTAGTGTATGACACTTCGTTCCCATTAATACACTTACGTGTTGAGTGGATGTACCTACACTCACTTTGCCTCGTTACCAAAGACAGGAAAAGAAAATATAAACCAATTTACTATCGCACGATTGTGCTGGCCAATACTAATTTGTATTTAAGATTACATAATAAAATGATGTAAATATAAAAAAAAATTAAAAACGAACTATAGTACATTTATATTTTATAGGTACGTTATAAAAATAGATCAAAGGTAATATTCAAGTTATTGTTTTATTCATAGTAAGTGCCTTTTATCCATTCACGCACCATTCGCCGATCGATCCGCATAAACCATCCTAACTTTAAATATGAAAAGAGACAAGAAAATCGCGGTAGTTTTTCAGGACGGCCATAAATATTGTTAGATAAATATGTATCATTGCCCCCTGTCACGCTCGTCCGGCTTCGGTAGGGGGAACTTGTTTTAGGGTAAAATCTTCAAGTAGGTTTTAAATCGGGAGATTTTTTAGGCGGTTGTATTGAAATGGCTAGTCAATGTATGTTGTTTCATACTTACTTTTTATATATGACTATTAAATACAGAGTGATTGTTGGGATACAGCCAGATTGTAAACGCAATGTTTGTGGGTTCAATTTCCACTCGGGGGAAATAAGTTATTTTAATTTCCTCGCTGTAGTAAATAAGACAGCGCGGTATAAAGGTCTGTCAGTCAACACGTAATGTCTCGAAAATTGTGCGATGCTTGGACCACGGAGTGTCTTAGGTTTAAGTTCCCTTTGCCTAAAAAAGACAAAATTGTTGCTATAAATTAAAAAAACTTTCACAATACCTATCCATAAAATAATTATGTTAACGATTAAAGCCTTGATTTTCTGTATTTTCTACAACTAATAGGAATTGTTAACTTCAATTGATTTCATTAATGAATATTCAATCATTAACGTTTCTTACCACTATGAAATAAAAACTAACAAAGATTATACAACCCATATAGTAAAAAATGTATACGTAAGTACGTGCGTATATAACTGGAGGAAGTCGAATGAGGAATGTTACATGTTCGCTCCGGGACAGGATATATAATGCGTGAAATTACTGTCTTCAAATGCCTTCATATATTTTATGGTACAGTTTGCCAGATATCTTTATTTGTTTTGGGGGCGCTACTATTTTTTTTATATATTGAAGATTAGTAAAAGTGTTAGGCAACTGCTAAAAACTAGATTTTTTTTCTTCACTCTAATGTCGAGGCAAAGCGCGGCGTTGAGTTGCGCCATTCAACAATGCCTCCAGAATTGGGAGGAAAATGGGGATGTCTTTATTTAATTGTAATATTTCTTAAGATTTATATATTTCAACGAACTCTTGATAGAACATATATATCTATATCTATGTTCACTTGTTATCAACATGCAACATCACGTACAAATTCACAAACACAAAGAAGGGCACCTATGAATATGGTACGAGTATATCAATAGCCCTTAGGGTAAGACAGCATAGAAATATATTCATAGGCTTAGCTAAGAAACATATACCTGCTGCTGAGAGCAAGTAGAGGTAACGTATATATATACACGTTTACGTATATTTTATATTTACCATATGTTTTATATATTAGTCGTCGCCTGTATCTTCGTATTCTCGTTTCTGTTAGAATTACGAGAATTATTCTCTTGCACTACTAACTTATCTAAATGCCAATTTTTTACGTATTTCGGTCCAGAAGTTTCGTCTGTGTGTTGTCTGTTAGTCACTTAGCAACGGAGAGTTATTAATTATTTATAATTAAAATTGTCTTGTTAAAAATTATCTACTTAGTGCTTTAAAAGTTATCGCGTTTATACACCAATTAATAAATTATAGTTAAAATAAGCGTTGACAATTGTTTTTTTACTCAAAATAAGTACTTGAAAGAAGGATCAAAGAGGTATCATCCTTCCTCGTAGTTTTGTCTCTATCATAACACTATGACATAAAATAACAATTCCATTATGGAAAATTTAAAACTGTTGAATAAATATTGTAAAAAAACATGTTGAAAGTTTAAATACTAGGATAAAGTAGAATTCACCGTGCGAGGGTGACATTGATCTTGGAGATCAGAGGCGAGGGGCTGGCTGCTCCCTCAAAGAAGGAGTGCATTTGGCTTCCATTCAAATTATGCTAAGAGTGTTTAATATTAATGCATACCTAGTATGGCGATGCTCAGATCATAACTGTTGAATATTTATATTTCGTAGACGAAAATTGGCTAGTGGCCTACTTTCAAACAGAACGGTATCTACAGGTATATAATAGTATACGTATACGTATTCTGTACTGGTTTAAGTTTGTTTATAGTTTATATATTAGTAAATTCAGTATCTTATAACAAAATATTTAATATAATAATAATTAAAGGAATAATTTTAGATTATTTTAGACTTCTAGTACAGAACTCATTTTGAGAAGCAAATCCTTCAGTTAGTTATGTCGGTATTAATTCATTGTAATTAAAATTTCGTCAAGGAAAGAAATTGTTCTAAATTAGCGGAGCGCCCGGCTTCTGAAACATTTTATTTAATAAGGCTTTGTGCAGCCCATAATTGTGAATTAATTGGTAACGCAGGAACAACGGACTTTTAATAGGAAATTAGGTTGACTATAGATACTCGTATATATATCTATAAGGCGAAGGGGACTTTATTGGCCTGAATCAAATTATATCGACATTTTGTAAATTTATTGATCTTTCAGGGTGAATATTACCTACTTTTACATAATAAAATGTTTTTATTTAATTTATATTTTTTTAATATAAATTATAAATTGGGAAAGTGTGAATGAAGTATGCTATAAACTCAGAAAACGGAATATCTTCACACTAGGTTCTCTCTGCCTTCCTTGTTTCACATGAACCTCTTGTCGAATATTTTTGAAAATTGTCGTATGAGATTTCTTATATTTTTCAACACAAAATGAATAAAAATATAGCCATTGTCGAATGCAACCTGTTCCCATCACACACAGTGATAAAAGCCATTATTATAAGTAATTACAGTTATGAACAAATAAACATAAACTAGCTAAATTATACATACAATAAGATATATAAGTGGTTAAAATAATATAGTTTCTACAACTCGCGTGTTTTGATCTTCATTTGAATGACCTAGTTTATCGACATCCATCCTTTATACGTTCGTTCTTTGTTTCCTGATTGCAGTTAACCTTTGAATGATAAAAGTAGAGCTGGAGCCTAGCCTTTTAGATTCAACGGAGCCTGTCTAACAATGCTCGTTGGGAGGGCACAAAAAGGTGAATTATTAGATTTCTCACGGCCAGTGATTTCAATCGGGAGATATTTAATTAAATAAAACCTCATGGGGTTTTGCAGTCTATGTATCCAGTTTTAATTTATGCTTTAGTTGTCTGATACTTTGGTTTAGTGTTATTTTTAGTGGTTTGCTTAAATTAAGAACTGTATATTGTTTGTATGCATTTGGCTAATTACATATATCACTTCTATGTGTTAACTAGGATGGTGCCGACTAATTAAATGAGGATAAGAAGTATTTTGTAAAATAGTATTGATTTAGATTTAAACTAAGTTAAAAACATTTCACAAATTAGTTTAAACAACACAAAAATTTAGATTTAAACTAAGTTAAACTAACTAGATAAAAACTAAACATTCTTTTTTCCTTTGAAAGTATTTCGTTTTATTCTGCTAATTTAACCACAAGGTACACAAGATATTCAATTCAAAGAGTTATAGTTTTTATAAATCATACATACAGGTACATATGTGTTTTCAGCTTCACGCTGTATCCCGCACACAGCAGGCAGAGGGAACCTAGTGTTAAGACACTCCGTTGCCCACTTTCTGCCGAATTCTGGAGGCATTGCGTGTTGAGTGGCAGAACATAACGCCGCGCTGACATATGTATTTTGATATATTTTGATATTTTTTATATACATACCGTATGAAACAAGTAAGCACTTTTAAAATCGAAGTACTTTTTAAAGGATAATGTTTACATTTCATACAAATATTATTTATCCTTTAAAGCACACTACAATTACAATTTATCTTATATATATATATTTCCTCATGTTTTTGCGCAATCGTTAAAACTTTATTTAGAATCTGACTTCGAGTTCGTTATTGTTCGCTCTAATGACTAAGTTGCTAAATTGGTCACATTGTGTCATTATGTTTCATCATAAACATGAATAGTTGTGACAAGACATTAACCGCTATGTAGCAATATCTATTACAAACATTTATTAAATATTGAAATGGTTATAACAGCTTCTGCACTGTCATACATATCGTTTAATTTAATAGTTTTTAATATAAAAACTATGCAGATTAAAGAAAATACAATTGAACGGAAAATGGGTAGGAAGATAGAAGAGGGAGATTAGGCTCACCTTCCAAGACCCATTTTGCAAACATTGAGTGTTGTGTAGCAATCTTAGACTTGCTTATCTTTATCTTATCTTAATCTTTACTATTAGGAAATAAAATTTAGATATAGACATAAACGTTCCCCCCAGTAGAAATCGAACTCACAATCGCTTTACCAGGTAAGCACTGCTGCGCCCAGACCTCGTTATTTAATTCCAACAACAAAATATGCCAGTAATCCGGAGCATTACACATAGTAACCCACATTCTACAATTGCAAAGAAAGCATACATACATAGGTATTCCAGAACAGACTCCTCTTCAACATCTGTCATGTACAAATGTTCCGGTCACATAGAAATGTTAACATTTATGAATGTTCCTTTGTGCCAGCTCCGTTTTTATTTAATTTTCTACCTTTGAATTACCTGCCGTTACGGTTTAAAGTTTTTTCTTTGTACAAATTGGATCAAGTCGGCTGCCCCGGGGAATCCTCTGGAAGATTAATTTTGCCGACATTGACTTGCGAAATATTAGTCATTTTTATTAAAAGCCTTCTTTTTTATGAAAAACTCTAGGTTTTTTCTAATTTTCGGAACAGTTATTAAACTAAAATATTAATTATTTATAATTAACAGTCTACATTAATATAATTACTTGGGTTCCTAAATTTTATGGTAGATATCTACGTAAATATCTAATACGATACGATACGATATCTACGTAAATATGGTAGATATCTACGTAATATCTATTTATATATAAATACCAATGCTTTAATAAGTTTTTTCTTTACGAAGACAAACGAGGTAAGGTAACAAAGTTGTACATGTAATCCAACATATCATCAACAACTAGTACCATCCGATCCTAAGCTATTATCGTGTCCCTTCGTTGCTACAGTCTCCAGGATACCAGACTCAGGTGTTCTTTGAAATGGTTTTGTTTGAAATCATTTAGTCCGCTCCTCTAAATGGCATTCTCAAGAATAATTTATTTTATCTGTCCGTTGAGATGTTTTAATAGATAGCTTTACTTATAACGCGATTTGTTCTAGTTTTAAGCGTCAATTTACGAGCGTTGATAAAATTTATATAGTTTTAGCTTGGAAAAAATAAGAAAATATTACAGAAAATCTAGTATTTCAGTCTCGTATTCTATAAAATTTCTTCAAATTATTCTAGTCCACAAGACGTCAACTGGACAATAATAGTCATTGTAAATATGAAAAATTCCCTCGCTCCGTACTCCTTTGATATAAAAATCAATAACACAATGTAAAAGGATTTCGTTCTTCAATAGTGAATCCTGGTCTAAGCGTGCGCCGTGACAATGAAGCACTATCAACCGTGCCCGAACCTCGATCATTTCATACAGGCTGCATACATTAGCCTTAGAATTCGAGTTCAGCTTCAGATGTACTTTTTGAGCAGTCCATTGACATATGACTGAAATAACTTTCTAAGGTCTCTTCAAAGCGAGAAATATAAAAAAAATGTCTTATTTATTAGGATTATCTTTGTATATTTAACAAATATACTATAATATATTAATTAATACAATTAGTTTTAGAGTTATTCAAAGAAAATGCCAAAATTATGAGATGTAATTTTTTTTTATTGAAATATAACTTCATAAGTGAGAGACGAACGCAAAATATTTTTATTCGAATATAGTAAATTTATACATCATTAAAAACTATAATTAGAATAAATGAAAAACTAAACTAATTATTCTAAACTAATATAATAAAACAACAATTACCATAAAACTCTGATTATGCAGGGCCTTGAATTTTTTGTAACAAAATGTTTTTGTGCCTAATTTACATTTTTACGGTAAAATGAGGCTGTTCCCACCGAGATTTACGTGCCTTCTCATAGGCTACGTTATCTCCACAGTTCGCGTCAATTTTTGAGGCAGCTCGAAATATCTAGCTCGTCCTTTATCACGCTGGATGTTGAAACAAATAAGTGCTTTTGAATGACAACTTTACTTAACGTAACTTTTTATTACGCTTATAAATTTCTTCTATTTTTCGCCTGACTAAACGTAATGGTTGTAGGTTCGATTCTCATTAGTTACTATTATGGTGAGACAATGTTTGGTTGTAATGACAAGCGTAATGTAGGACGTCCTCCAGCTAGATGGGGTGACGATATTCGCAAAGTGGCGGGCAACAGCTGGATGCGAAGAGCCGAAGATCGAGCTCAGTGGCGTGCCATTGGAGAGGCCTATGTCCAGCAGTGGACGAGGACAGGCTGATGATGATGATGATGATGATGAATGTTTGGTTGTAAATTCGTTTATTATGCGATGCTTTATATAAGGGGGGAAAGTTGAAAAATCTTATTTTCTCTTATTTTTTTATAAACATTTTCAATTTTCGAAACGTAAAATGTAATGATGTTGTAAGAATTGGTTCAAATAAAAAAAATCTCATGAAATTGCCGTAAGATTTCATTTCATTCCTGTTTTAATATGGAAATGTCACCCACTTAATACAAGTGTTCAGCTAAAGCCTTTCGCTGTGAACTCCGAAATGAAGAGGAAATAAATTAAACGATACAGAGATTTGCCCAATGAAAATTTTATTGAAATTTTATATTTGTTTTTTATACAATTCTATTTATATATTCGCGTATAAAATATAGCTTTGTTAGGTACCTACTCAAAATTATGCGGTTAATTAGACTTATTTGACATAGGCTTATCTTCCTTTAAGTAACAATAAGTAAAAAAACTAAAAACACGCTTTTAATAAGCGGATTGTGATGAATCCAAGGTAGCAGCAGATTCCATCATCAGACCATCTCCATGGTACAATATTAATTGTATTGTCATCTAATTTAAATATAATTGTCAAGTGTCATGGTGACACAACAATTAGAAGTGCGTGTAATTCAAATTCTTAGATCTTACTTCCTACTTAATTTGTGACTGCTTGACTAAATAAAAACGTGTTAAAAATCCAATATTTCATAATACTTAAGCATACAAATTGGCAACTTACTCGTAACTAATTTAAGCGTCAATACATGAGAGAGTAGAGAAGAGAGTATTCTACAATAATAATAAATTTCATTACCGGAAAGCATACTATCATAATATAAGTTGTTAAGACGACTATAAACACTAACCATTATGTATACGAGCTGCCATCACAATCGACTTAACGATCTCTCCTTGTTGGATGACCTTCGCTGATGTTTAAGTGGTAATATAACTTTGTTAGAACGTTCATGTAATAGATGTACTTCTTTTTTTCTTAGCTCCAGTGTTATAACACTTCGTTCTCCATTTTTTGTCCAATCTTCGTGGCATTATGTGTTAAGTGACGGCACTTAACGCCGCGCTTTGCCTTGTTCTTAGGGTAAGGTTAGGTTAGGTTAGCAATTCATTACCCTGAGCTGGAATCGCACCCACAATCGTTGTTTTTATAGACGAGACGCTTTGCCGCTGCGCTACAAAGGCTTCAATGAATATTTAATTAATTTTGATTGAATTATTTAGCAATCGTGGCTTATGTTCAGTATATTTATTAAACTTTTAAATGATGTTCATAACAACATTAGATAAACAAATATAATTTGGGCAAGAGATGTACCATACAGATATACCATAAAGTGCAAAATACTAGTCTTAGTATTTTTTTGTGTAAATATCCAGACTCATTTCGTCTTCGTTTCACTTGAATTGAAAATAAAAGATTTATATCAGAACAGATCCAAATAAATAACTAAAGTTCTCCTTTCATAAGATTCTTAAACCTTCTTCGTATCACAGAAAATAATCCGTTTATAGAATATAAAACCAAATATCATCGAGAAAAATCTTGGAAATTTTCAAATAAACGTTGAATTCAAGAAAAGAATAGTGAGGATATTCTCAATGCACTCTCTTTCGCGGTTCTCAAACAACCCCCACCGAACCCCCGAATGAACGCTTTTATCTGTCGCCAAGCAAATATAGGATGGAATCTGAGTAACTCAGATATTCCTCTCAAGATTTCGAGACTATTACGAGGATTTAAACTTAAGACTTCGTTGGAAATCTTGAATATTTGAAACTTATTTCCAAATCCATGATATTCCACTGGCTCGATTCATTCATTTATTTTCAGTTCAAATTAGTAAAGTTTCTTTATAGCTATCTATCGAACTTTCTTAATTGTTACTAACAAAACTTTATTGTTATTGTAGTAGTGAATGAAATTTACTTTAATATTATAAGAACTTTTGCTTAACAATCGAACTAAAGAAGTCTTGTAGGTGTTCTCTGTATAAATGAAAATAAATAGGTAACGATGTAACAAATTTTGGCTACTCGGCGGAAAGTGGAGAACGGAGAGGCTTAACACAACTCGTGTGTGAGGGAAGAAAAAAATATATTTTAACTTTTTAAATCACAACCGAGCTTTTCGAGTGGAAACCTATTTTAAATTGTAAAAACGTTTTGCTGTATCTATTTCCTTTAAATATTTAGAAATACATGAATTTCGAAACTTCGCCGCGGGTGCATTTATTCGACCATCTGAGCCTATTGTGTGAAGACAGTGTTTCTTCTTCTTTATATAAATGTGAAAATTACGAAACTGAATATTGATTTTTATTAAGGAAGTGCAACCCTCAAGCAAATTTCCAAAAGATATTATACATTTTACTATTCTATCATGGTTTTATTTATTGACTTTGATATAGCCACAAGTTATTATATTAATATGAAGTGGAAATACAAGCAAATTCAAGATTTTTACTTTGAAAATGTACGTGAAAACATATAAGAAGAGACTACAAGTAGAACAGCTATAATTACCACCTTCCATCAACGTTGAGCGTGTACTGTTAGTGCGGCGTCGTAAATTATCAGCAAAGGGCGGCCGATACAGAAGTAAGGCGACACATAAATCCCAGTGACGCATATAACGGGTGCTAGCGCGTTCTGCTAACACAGATTCTGAATTTCTGAAAAAGAGAATGTCAGATATTGCTTGGTGGAAAGTCAGATTTTTTAAGATGTTGTTTTTAAAATCTCTTTCGAGCTAAGTTTTGGGAAAAATCAANAGAAAAAAATATATTTTTTACTTTTTTAAATCACAACCGAGCTTTTCGAGTGGAAACCTATTTTAAATTGTAAAAACGTTTTGCTGTATCTATTTCCTTGAAATATTTAGAAATACATGAATTTCGAGACTTCGCCGCGGGTGCATTTATTCGACCATCTGAGCCCATTGTGTGAAGACAGTGTTTCTTCTTCTTTATATAAATGTGAAAATCACGAAACTGAATATTGATTTTTATTAAGGAAGTGCAACCCTCAAGCAAATTTCCAAAAGATATTATACATCTTACTATTCTGTCATGGTTTTATTTATTGATTTTCATATAGCCACAAGTTATTATATTAATATGAAGTGGAAGTAGAAGCAAATTCAAGATTTTTACTTTGAAAATGTACGTGAAAACATATAAGAAGAGACTACAAGTAGAACAGCTATAATTACCACCTTCCATCAACGTTGAGCGTGTACTGTTAGTGCGGCGTCGTAAATTATCAGCAAAGGGCGGCCGATACAGAAGTAAGGCGAAACATAAATCCCAGTGACGCATATAACGGGTGCTAGCGCGTTCTGCTAACACAGATTCTGAATTTCTGAAAAAGAGAATGTCAGATATTGCTTGGTGGAAAGTCAGAATTTTTAAGATGATTTCAATTTTTACGTGTTGTTTTTAAAATCTCTTTCGAGTTAAGTTTTGGAATCAAAAGTTTCGACTTAGTATTTAGTGTCTATTTAATTATGTTCTTGTTAGGAGTTTTCCTTTACATAAATAATGTTACGAAAGTTTACAATATAGAAAGCGTAATTAATGCCGTAATAAGGAAATTTGCTCCATTTTATTTTCCAAGGCTATCATGCCAAGAATAAAACGTATAAATAAAAAAAAATAGTACACCTATAGATGGTTTAAAAAAAAAATAAGTTTAGCTTTTCCAGTACATTTATATCTTCAATATTGGCACTAAAGAAAGCACGGTCCGGATAAACAGCTAATTCCATTACGAGAATAGCGCAGGGTGGCGTTGGACAGTCTTATTGGGCATTCAAGGCTTGCTTAGGTTGCTCGTTGATGCTGGTTATATATTATTTGGAATAGGGTGACTAATATTTGTCACCCTATTCTATCGCAAAGTATATGCTTTTATTTAACCCATTGTATTAGTTATTAATGTTTTGGTGGCACAGGGGCAAAAGCGTACGACTCTAAAAGAGATGGTTGGGGGTTCGAACCCCACAAGGAGGATAGAATTATTTAATATTTTTATTTACCCTGGTTTTTCTTTGTCCTGGTAACTAGGCAAAGCGCGGGATTGAGTTAGGCAATGCCTGCAGACTTGGGGGAAAGTTGAGAACGCAAGTTACCAATAGCATCCCAGATGTGCGAGATACAGCGTAAATCTAAAAATCCATTAATCTAACTGTAAGAAACCTCAACATAACATCTATTATATGAAGGGGTTTCAAAGATATTTACAAAAAATTTTGAGATTAAGGGAACATTTTTACACGCATAGCATGTAAAGTAGAATTTTCTCATGAAATTTTCTGCCTGCAGTAATCTTTATTAATTTTGATCTTTTCATAGTCCGCTACAAAATTAGGCTTAAGCGTACGCATCAAATTTCGTCTTGGCTAATAAGTCTTTCCTGGTGTTTGTGTTAAATTATAAAGCTTATCAGGCATCGTTCCCTTGTGTGTCGTAACTTCTTAGGAAATGTACACAGCTTCATCTAGCTAGAGGCTTGTGAACATCTGTGAATTGTTTACTTTTGATATAACATGCCATGATGTTGAACTTCTTGAAATATTTCGTAGACTTTATTATTATATAAATTATATGAATAAATATTTGTTCTCATATATTCATATTTATTTATTATCTATTTTACTACCTGCATGTTTTATCTGTGTTAGGAAGACGTTATCTTAAAGTTGTCATTTAGATGTTTGTATAATTTTGATTATGTCATCATTTATTACTAAAATTATTTTTATTTAAATTAAATATTATATCTCAATATGCAGGATAACAATGAAGGTATAGAAAATAATTCGAAAAGTATTTCAGACGACCCTAATGAAATATTTCTTAATAAGACTGATATTATAAAGAACATGGAGTACAATTCTGCCGACGATGTCAGGTAATAATGTTGGATAATATCATTTTAATTATACCCTATATTCCTAGTATTTATTTTCTTACTACTAATTGACTTAATAGTTTAATCCCTTTAAATATATAAGCCTTATTAACACGAGAGACATTTTCAGACAGACTATGAAAGCCGCATTTACTAATACGGTGCCAAACAATAGTGAAGATAACAAACAAACTTTACAAAATAATACCTACATTTATGCAGGTCTCGATCGCCATCGAAAGGGCATAGAAATTCGAGAAAATAATAAATGTCATAAGTTAACTAATAAGGCAAAACAAAATATTTCACAAATGGTACAAACTACGGAATTAGCAATAAATAAAAACAATAGAGGATCAAGAAAAAGACCATTCAGGTCTTCTAAAGCCGGTCCTTCAAGAAAGCAGAGAAAGCGAAGCCCTTCTTCCGTATATTTAGGAAAACTGTCTAATTTTATAAGACGGTACGAAAGTGATTCTGATTATTAATTTGGTATTTCAATATGATGTTTACGAACATGACTTTTAGAGCGTGTTTGTTTACATCTGATGTGTTTTAAATATACCATCTGTTAATGTTCTTTTTTATTTTTTTTCTCCAGTATATAACTATATCAATTAATAAATATGATGTCTAAATAAAATGAGCATATTTTGGTAACCAGCTTCACACTGTATCCCGCATATGGCAGAGTAAGAAGAGGAAGCCTAGTGTTCAGGCACTCCGTTCTCCACTTTCCGCCAATTGAATTGCGAACTCAATGCCGAGCTCTAGCCTTGATGTCAGAACGAAGAAAGAGAATCCTTTTGAGTGATGATTGAACCCACAACTGTCGCGTTACAATTACACCCTTGTGCCGCTGCGCCAAGACGGAATCAAATTTAATTTTAGTTTCTAATTTTAGTTAATACTTTCGAAAGCCAAAATCTCATTAAAGAATTTCCTTTGCCAATTTCCTTTAAGTACCTCAAAGGGTTCACAACAAATATGCCACCCGTAACCCAGTTCCGTTAGTTGAGTGTATATCGTTTAAGTTGAGACTGTATCGTTGAGCAGCTATCGTATTTCAGCAATCTCTTAGCGGATCGTATCATATCGGAAATTGAATTTCCGATTGGCTCTCAAGTGCACAGACTGTCTGTAATGGATGGCCCGCACTCCCTGTTTCGCGAACTTCATGAAAATGATAGATATAATACTGCGGATACCACTTCAATGGAAATTGAACAATGTTAATATCTCCTCTTCGGGCGAGGAATGGAATTCTAAAAGGGAGTTACCCGAAATGTGCAGGAGTGAATAAGTTGTTTAAGTTCTGAGATTTATAATGTCGTTTTCCATTGTTGGGTTATTGATGGTTTGTGGCATGTTGTCGGTATTATTCTATTTTTGCTATGTTACGAAAAAATGGTTTTCCTTGATTAATATATTTAAAAAAAACAATTAATTAAAGTTATTAGTGAAGTTTAGACACTATTTTGGGTTTTACTAAATACATATATCTTTTAAAATATGTATGCAATTTTTAAATTACAACGATTAAAACTTCTAAATCTTTCATTAAAAATTATAATTTGTTAATCCTAAAATTGAATAGGAACAATTTTAGTTACATTTATTTTCGCACATTTTACTTTTGTATTCTAGAAATTTATAGTAAAAAATACGTCGACTAAAGAATTTTCATTTCCACAATGTTTCCAGTAAATTCCTTGTCCGTTTCCCCCCACGCCTTTGTTTGTGCACGTTTTGACAGATAATGTAATATGTAGTGAGGGAAATTGGGTTTGAACCCTGATAGCTATCCGGTATATTGTTATTGCATGTGACATGTCTGGAGATGCCTTTAGATTTATAATATCTTGTATCGGTATGATGGCCATAATGCTTATAAAATTTTGTAGTAAAAGTTGCCGGCTTTTTGAAATGTACTTTATTGCAGATGTTTTGTTATTTCACGCTTCCTCTTGCGTGTAACAGGATACCAAGCTAGACAGAGAGAGCGTAATGTCAAGACACTCCGTTTTCGACCTGTCGCCTGAATTTAGAACGTTGCTTGTTTAGTGGCAAAAGCTAACGCCACGCTTTATTGTACACAGGTTTGGATTAGGTTGGGATCGAACTCACGCATCCACTCGGCAGCCTTCCCGTTTACAACTATCTCACTGTCTCCCTGAAGTTGTAGTCCTGGTGTTTATCATCATTATGGTAGTAAGGCACTCACATAAATATTTGGTTATTAGCAAAGTAATTAATAAATTTATCAGAAGACTTAGACTTTCAAACGACAGCATATAGAAAGGAAAAAATAACACGTACACGGGTACTAACTAGTGTTTGAAATTAAATAGCGAATATCTATTGACATAATGTCACTTTATTCTCCTTTGAGATATTTTACCATATTACAATATCTCAATGAACAAAAAAAGATTTTAATTGAATATCCAAATATTATATTAGAAAATACTCATGGCTTAATCATATACGGAAAATAGTCTCACGGCCCCAGTTTAATTTCGTCAAACTTGTTCGACTATATTAA
This sequence comes from Heliconius cydno galanthus, assembly GCA_036379175.1. Taxonomy (NCBI): domain Eukaryota; kingdom Metazoa; phylum Arthropoda; class Insecta; order Lepidoptera; family Nymphalidae; genus Heliconius; species Heliconius cydno. Next base: position 597,120 of record JAKRZM010000265.1, read on the forward strand.
TATACATACATATAGTATATAGGTTCGTAGGTTTGTTTATGCTAAACTTCACCTTTGCACGGGTAAGATTTCGGCTCTGTAACCAGCAGGCAGCCTAATAATGAGATATGGTCCCTCTGACCCGCCGCCTAAAACTTGTTGGAGTTAAATTACATGGGGCTCCGAATGGACAACGCATGTTAATCGCAGCTTTTGATTACTTTAATTACCTTTGTTTCACAGCTTGGGGCTATTACCAGAAATGTTAAAACCAGAAATTTAAAAAAAAATGGATTTCTATTATTCTTTTTATGTGTTTTTAATTCTATCCATTTCAGTCAAAAATACTAAATGTACAGACAAAATAATTTTACTGTTTTATTATAAATATGGATGGTATTAATTAATAATATTCATAAACGGTAATAATTTAGTTCATTGCCTATAATTATGAAGTTTTACATTCGATATATTTGACAGATTTTTTTTATTTGTGTATTATGAAATGTCTTCCATATTGATCCATATTTACATTTTTTTTAGTTAAAATTATATTTTGCACATAGTGTTGAGACACTCCTTTATCCGATTTCCGCTGAATTCTGGGGCTGAGAAAATGAAAATATAAAATATTTCATTTCCTCGAGTGGCAATCGAACCCACAACCAATCGTTTTTACAGTTGCACGATGACGCCCATGCGCCAAGACTAGCCTCAACATGTATGTGTGTACATATATTATGTTAAAAATTAGTTTCTCAAAATAATATTTTATTAACTTTAAGAAATGCTCCTAACACCAACAGTATTAAACTACATGAAGACGTACCTTCCAATCAAAAACATTTCACTTAAAACTGTCCTACTTCCACTTAGCTGACGAAGTTTAGGCAACCTTAACTTTTATGACCTCACTCAGTTAATTACTTTAACGGAAAAGTTTATGAACATTCGCGTTTAATTAAATTCAGTCTAGTGAGATATCTCAGGCTTAACGCCGTAGAGTATGAACACTACGGATGTGTGACAGACAGTTTTCCATTAACTCTTAGATACCGAATGTAAATCTCCGTCTCCATCCCCATGCATCGCAACTTCTCGCTTTGCTGCTAATAATGAATTAATTAATGCATCAGTGCAAGTTTTAGTGCCTCGACTTGGTACTCCTAACTTGGTGTCTCCGTCTGCCAAGTTGTCTTTGGAAGTGTTACTAAACGAATTTATATGTTAGATCTGTTTATTTAATTGATTCTTGTTTATGTTTTTAACTATTATTGTACACTGTGTACAATTAATAATAAGTTACATTTAATAATAAAATATCGATATGTTCGAAGTAGATACTATTATTTTTTGTATATGACAAAGTTTTATTTACGGCTTTTTTAAGACTGCCCTGCATCTTAAAAAAAAATAGCTTCTAAACTCCTCCCAGCTAGTCCTTGAAAGTGGTGTCTGGACAAACATCACAAATCTACGAATATGTGAAATAATATTAACAGTCTTGTTTGTCCAGTGAAACTAGTAAATGGTCAATATATTTTGAAATATTTCTAGAAATTATAACATATAAATAGTTGCTTAGCGACCATCTCACAAGCTTAGCACAAAACCTTATAAAATCCTCTATTTAAGGTGGGAAACCCAACATAAAGCATTTTCACGGTGTTAAAAATGGTTTATAACATAGCCGGAGCACAGCACAAGAACGAGTTCCGTAGTAAAAAACCCTAATTTCCTGCACCCTTTCATTTATGCCCGGGCAATCTGGAGCCCTGTAGCTTATTTATAGGGGTCCTNTTAGATCTGTTTATTTAATTGATTTAATATTCTTGTTTATGTTTTTAACTATTATTTTACACTGTGTACAATTAATTATAAGTTACATATGATGTTCGAACGGATGTCAAGATACCTCGCTGTAGATACTATTATTTTTTTATATATGACAAAGATTTATTTACGGCTTTTTTAATAATAGCTTCTAAACTCGTCCAAGCTAGTCCTTGAAAGAGGTGTGTGGACAAACATCACAAATCTAAGAATATGTGAAATAATATTAACAGTCTTGTTTGTCCAGTGAAACTAGTAAATTGTCAATATATTTTGAAATATTTCTAGAAATTATAACATATAAATAGTTGCTTAGCGACCATCTCACAAGCTTAGCACAAAACCTTATAAAATCCTCTATTTAAGGTGGGAAACCCAACATAAAGCATTTTCACGGTGTTAAAAATGGTTTATAACATAGCCGGAGCACAGCACAAGAACGAGTTCCGTAGTAAAAAACCCTAATTTCCTGCACCCTTTCATTTATGCCCGGGCAATCTGGAGCCCTGTAGCTTATTTATAGGGGTCCTGCTCGTTTGATGGGCGGCTGTCAGAATGCGTAATGATAAAGCCTGTAACAACAGTGCAGACTTACTTCTTTTGATCAAGGAAAACTGATGGTTTCTCTTTAAAAGTATGTCTTTCCAATTTTTTTTTCAGCTTCACCCTGTATCCCGTTGTAGCAGGGTAGGCAGAGGATTAGTGGTGGATTAGGCATTGCGTGTTAGAGGAACTAGGAAAAGTAGAGGAACTGAACGCCGCGCCGATCAGAATAAAAGATAATCTTAATTTTACTTTATAAAACATTTCAGTCATTTGTAATCATATATTTTGTATATTAGTGGAGTTACCTTTTACATTTCGATGGAAAGTGGAGAACGGAAGTATCTTAATGTTAACGGGAGTGTCTTTACACTATGTTACCTCTGCCTCTCAGGATACAGCGTGAAGCTAAAAGAAAAAAAGCCTTGTTCATTTCAAGCTCGTCTGCTCTACCGCACTTACCAACCCACTATATAGTCATATAGAAGAGTTTACGAGTGTTAGTTCGGCCGTTGAGCCATGTCAATGATATGTTATCATCTCTATTTTTTTTGTAGACCTAATTTATGGCACGCCTTTTTTCGCTTTATTTTTTTTTGAAAATTTCAATAGATGTTTGTAGACGTTGATCCAGTTTTTTTTCAGTACAAACTTAAAAACGTATGTTTTAAAATGCAAGGATAAAATGTAGAATATATAGTGGAACATTATTTACGTTCATAAATTTTACGCTATTTGGAATTACTGGGTTATTAAGTTAAATTAAAATCATTTCAATCAAAGGCTTACCAATTTTTTTGGTGTGGTTGGATTAATCCACTAATAATGAAAATTCTGGGAAAATGAAATATTTACTATGTACGTACTATAATATTTACTTTTATTGGTAAAACGCGGCGTTAAGTTCCGCGACTCAAAATAAAATGCCTCCGTGATTCGGCGAAAAAATGTGGAATGGAATGTCTTAAAAGAAGGTTCCCTCTGCTCTGCTGTGTGGGATACAAAGTGAAGCTGAAATAAATATAAGTAATTTATTTCTTAGTACTGTATATAAATAAGGCGGGAGCTTACAAAGTGAACTAAAATTCATTTAAGTCGTGCATTTGACGGGTTTCGGGTTTATTAAAAGCCGTAATTACGTTTAACTGTTAAATAAATGGGCTTGAGGTTGTTAAAAAATAACTGACTCCATTTTTATTGTTTATTAAATATTTTTTTGTTATTATAAATTGCTTCGCCCAGCTGCATTTGATATTGAAATCATTCACGGAAATTAAAGGAAATGTTATTAAACGAGCTTTGGGAAATGGAGTTGTTATTTGCTTTTCTTGTATAAAGTTGTTTGTTTGTATGCAATATTTTTATATATTTTGCAGGTTTTCATGTGTTTGTTATATCAGTATGACTTATTGATATAAATTGAAGAGTGCAAAACTTCGTCTAGTCCTTTAGATTTTTGCAAAATATGTTTAATACAACTTGTAGTACAAATAAATATGGCAAAGTGGCACAAACTTGTGACTGTAAAGGCGATAGTTCGACTCGGGGTAATAAATTATTATTTATTAATATTTTCATTTCTTCGCTGTGGTAAAAAGGCAAAAGAGCGGCGTTGTGTTCCGCGTCTCAACGCGAAATGTCTCGAAAATCCTGCGGAAATTAGGGAATGGAATGTTAAATAGTATACAGGGTGGAATTGTCAGCACGACTTTAAATGAAACCACAGTTTTAACTACTCTATAAAAGCCTAATATAATTCGGAAAAAAAATAATTCCCAAAAAAGTTATTTTTTCAAACAAAATAAATAATAAAATTATCGTTTTAAAATAAAACGCCATTTGTAAAGTATAACATAGGCACGCACACACTTACCTGTCAAATCGGAAACGTCGCACACGTATGTGTGCGTCACACGAAATACAGGTATGGATAAAAATCGTGAAATGAAAAAAAAA
>JAKRZM010000265.1:605889-672796 GCA_036379175.1 Heliconius cydno galanthus
AGATAGTGTCTTTCCATCAAATTTCGCTTTGTTTCCACGAGACCAATTACACTGACAGCTATAGTATAGAATAGAGAGTAGGCTAGAGCCATACATGAGATAATGCGATAAACATGAGCAGCTGTGCACATTGCACAGCACTACCGTGTAATAAATTCTTTTGACTTCCTTGTCAAGTCCTCGTAGCCGCCTTTCTCAGTCGTTCTAATTACTAAATGAGATAAAATGACACACATTGTAGTATAACATCTGTCTAGAAAGTTACCAGAAACTTATCAGACCAATGGACATTTTTTTTCAGTTTCGCACATAGCAGGGAGGTAGAGGGAACCTGGAAATCGAATGTGGTAACCAAGTGTTATCATTAATGTAACACTTGGTTACCATTAAAACTTATTTCTTCGGGTGGGAGTCAAACCCATAACCCGTATTTACAGTCGCATGCTTGTACCATTCAATTGCCTTCAACGCCTTTCAGCCAATCTTTCGAACCTAGTATACAATAAACATTCCTCAAATTATTCAGCATTCCATAACTTCCATTATGACTGAATAACCAAAGAAAGCTTAAACAATGCAGTTGAAACATGGCCCTCGTAATTAGCACAACCGGATACTTGGATACTTATAATTGTTTACGGCGGAAATGGTTGGAATTTCCACGCTCTAATGAAAAATGTCCAGGAGTTTGTCTTTGCTGCTTTATGGCTTAAGTTTTGTGGTTGGACTTAAATTATTTTAAGTGCGCCCGTTTGAGAGCGCCTGGTGGTTATCGTCTGGTCTCCGTGATTAATGCTGGTTGACGCTTCAGCGGTTGCGAGCTGAAGGTAGCTATTGTTGTACGGATTCTGTCATTCATTAGGTGTCTTTTTCAGTTTCTTGTTTTATTGAAAGGTTGTTTATTGTTTTATTGAATGTCCCTTTTTCGAGTATAAATGGAAGTGTTGGAAGGATGATTGTTCGTTTACTTTATGTTGAAAATATTTATCTCGTCGAATAAGATCCTGAAAGCCTAAAGACCTTGGAACCATCATAGCGCAGTGGCAGAAGCGTGTGACTGTAAACGTGACGATTGTGGGTTCGATTTCCATTCGGAGGCATAAATTATTATTTATTAATATTTTAATTTGTTCACTCTGGTAAGAAGATACAGCGCGGCATTGAGGTACATATATAGCATAAATTGTAAATGTTACATTATTTTATAAATTTGTAACAAAATCTCCAGGAATAGATACCCTTCATATGCGGCGTTGAGGTACTATATGCTACTAGTAAAAATATCTTAAAAACTCTGTTTTTATAAAATGAAATACGCCATTTTATAAATAACATAGATACATGTGTATCATTACTCTCAATGACTCTTTGTCCGGAATCATCAAGCCTATATCTTAAAGAAAATTTATTATTACTTTTATGAAAAGCCACCACTTTAATTCTGTGTTGTGTTTTTATGTACTTTATATCTTTTTATATCATAAAATCCCAGATTGCTCATAAAGCATTTTAAAATAGCTCTAAAGATAAAACAATATAAATGTTTAGGAACAACAACAGTTATTGTCTTATGGTAAAGTAAAAAATATAAACGGCAAACAGATAAGAGGCATGGGGGAGAGGTAATTTAAAAAAAGATTTTTAAATAGAATAATTTTACCTTTTGCATTTTAAGGACAAGCTATCTTTAAATCTGATCATTTTCATTATAATTTTAATTACTTTTAATTATTTTTTTTAATATGTCGCTGTTTATTTTGGTTGTTTCTCGGTAGATTGCTTGGGTTGTGTCAGTTTGGTGATTATACAATGTGTAAAAAATATATAAAAAGTTATTAATTCCATTATAATTTTCCCACTCGAGGAAATGAAATATTTGATATTTTCATTTCTGCAAAAAGTGGGGAGCGGAAGTATCCTAAAGGGGAACGAAGTGTCTTAACTCTTAACAGTGGTTTTGAAATTAAAATATTAAATATTTTATTCCCTAAAGTGAGAATTGTATGATGTCAATATTATAAATACTCTTTCTATACTTTAGTAATATTCTTCTGAATTTTGGAGAACTTTCGGAAAACAGTAGAATTTCATTTAGAAATGCTTATTCATTTCAAGGTGTCTTTTTTCCAGTAACCGTGAGATACGTACGTGACAGCTTTTTAATGATTTAAAAATGAACAAACCTACATATTATGTTGCTAATTTTGTGGGGAAATGTAGTTATTCAGTACTCCTTTCTCCGCTGTTCAAATTTAAATTTTTAAGGGACGGAACCCTAAAAAATAATAAGTACTTACGCGAAATACAAAAGCCTAGATTAAAAGGTAAATCATAAAAAAATCTCTGCACCCGCGTATAATCTGATCGAATTAAATTTTTATTCCGCGGAAATTCCGCGCGCGGGCCGCGTCCTTGTATATAGCGCTACGTATTTTAATAAAACGAAATTACTGAGGGTAGTCGTAAAATTTGAGGACCCACGAATTAATGTCGTAGAGTAATTGGGTCCTGCGGAAATACGTACGAAGGGTCACTTTATGTTTGTTTTATTAACTTTGTTTATTTCAAGAAATGGTGAAGTCGTTATGTGAACCAAATGTTTTTCATTTAATTTTTTTTTATACAACTTTTCTGGATATTTCAATTTAGATAAACTTTAAAATTAAAAAAAAAAGTGTTTGTACACAATAATAATCCCTTAAAAGTGAAAAGCATCCTTTAAATTTCTTTTAAATTTTATTGATTAACTAATTGGCTAAATATTATCTTCGCTTGTAACAGTTAAATACCAGTGCTTTTACATATTTTATATATTTAAAAAAAAAAATTAAATTTTAAGCTTTAGTTATTTTATTGCGGGAAAATCCATATAGGTCTTTCAAAACTCTTATATTTCTTTTTATCTCATTCGTATATATGGTGTTTTATTACGGGAAATACCCGAGAATGAGTGGTTATAGAGTGCCGATGATATAACATAAATATATTACGGCCGTTGCTTTAAGCAATTTAGGATGTGATCATCCCATTTTTATAGCCTATGAATCTAACCAGCATCACTTGGATTGGATATTTGTATTAGATAAATATTTTTACTGACTCATAATTTTCTATTAATAATTGTATTTAGATTTAAACTAAGAGGCTTTAAACTATAAGAATTAAAATCTTGAGCCCGTTGGCGCAGGGTCACAAAAGTGTAATTGGGAGGAATGAAGGTATTAAGAGGGAATGAATATTAGACCTACTTATTAATATTTTAGATTATTTTCTGGTAACAAGGGAACGCGTTGAGTTTAAATTAATTATCTTTTATTATAAAAGCGACATAACTTCTGACTGTTAAGCAACGGTTCTGGGCTTAATTTTTTCCCAAGGGAATTTATTATTTGCCGATTTTCATGAGGATTTTCGTGAGGAATGTCTTAACACCAAGTTCCCTTTTCTTAAGGCTTTATATATATATATATATATATATATATATATAGCTTTAATATATAAATAAAACGACTATATTATACATTGGTTTATTTATATAAATTTAATTTCCATCAAAATATAAAACATACAATTTGATCATAACTACAGCAGCTGTCAGGTTAAACCTCAGTTTAAAGTTGCAGCAGTAATAAGCGCTGTTTATTTCATTCAACCGTTCAACAGAGTTGAAAAACAAAACGTTACAAACCCATTTATTGCAGCAGCATTTCAGCAATTTCCTCGACTTCTTAAAGTCAAGAGGCGAGAAATAGCAACAATTATTACTTTCCTTGTTCCCTTAAACTTAATACATTTGTTCTTGTTTTTGGCTAGTTTTTCTGATTTATAACCTCTTCGGAAGCGCCACCAGCCCCACCACGATTGTTTATCATTATCCAGACAAGTTGCCAACTTTTCTCATATGTCTAAAGGATGTTCTTTGTTTTATTTCGACTTTGCTTCGCTCTGTGGAGTTGTGTCTACTTTGAATTCACGTTTCATACTTTTGAAGCTTCAATTACGTATGTACATGCTTATTAAATGTATTTATGTGTATTATTTTTGAAATATTTGAGGCCTGTTATGGCGCAGGCAAGCGTAAACACGACAGGTTGTCGGTTCGATTCCCATTCGAGGAAATTAATGATTTCATATTTTCATTTGTTCGCTCTGGTAACGAGGCATAGCATTGGAGGCATTCCATATTGGGTTTCACCACTCATCACGCAATGCCTCCAGAATTCGGCGGAATGTTGGAAATGGAAGTGTCTTAATGGGAACGAGTGTCTTAGTACTAAGTTCCCAGGTTCCTTCTGCCTACCCTATGCTGCTATGTGCGGAATATGGCGTAAATCTGAAAAAAAAGTTTAAACACATTTTGTTCTCATTTTAGAGTACACAAAAATATTACTTTTATTTCACATTTTCAGAAAACAAACACTATAATAAATATTCAATTATTATTTGAAATATTTTGTATTTGTAATAAATGCATGCAAATTGCAGTGTCAAGAGAATTCATGATATGAAATAGATGCAATTTTCCACTCGTTTTGTATGCGGGGCGGGTATAATGAGCTAGCTCGCGATATCGTGAAATAAATAACACTGCTTCAGGTCCTTACTTAAATACTAAATAACCGTACTAACTCTTCTGTATTGTGAATGTAGATAGGATAAGAATCCTTTGTAAAAAATTCTTAGTACAAATCCTTTACGTAAATATGCATTAGCTTTCATTATTCTTCTTTGTGTAAAAAAAGAAGGTTTTAAAATCTAGTTTCTGTTAAGCTTCACTCTGTATCTCGTGTAGGTGCCTTGTTAGAACGAGACAATAAAAATAATCCGTTCATCTGAGTGGGAATCGAACCCAATACCGCCGCATCTCTTGGCAGACTATGCCGATGCGGCACCACGGCCTCTGTGGTATTGTCTATAATAGAACACTAAAAGCGGTTTGCCCTTTCAATTAAATATATTAACAAATTTATTATTTCAATATATGGCAAATAATATTGAATTCGTTTTCTAATTTTTTTTAGGGTTCCGTATCTCAAAATAACTAAACGGAATCCTTATAGGATTACTTTCATGTCAGTCTGTCAAGATTATTATCTGGAGATCGCGTGGAGGTATAGCGTGCTTCCCATGGACCTAAACTTATGAAATATAGTACAATGTGAGAACTTTCAATACAAATAAAAAAAAACTGAAAAGTGGAAATTTATAGATTTTGAATAGAAAAGAATATTACAAACTTGTATTTCTACAAATGCATATTTGTAATGTTCTTTTCTTACATTCATTCATTCAGTTCATTTCATACAAAATAAAAGCAAAACGACGCCCTCATAATTATGTATTTCAGCTTTCATAAATTTTACTTCCTATTGACCTACAAACCCTTTAACTGGTTCCGGAATTCTTGATAGGGAAGTGCGACTCGCACTTGACTGGTTTTTTTAATTAACATAGTAAAATACTAATGTAACGATACGTACCTACCGTACATATTCATGTCAGATTGAAGTGAGCCTTCATATGAAGAAAGTTGTTAATTTCCCCTCAGTTCGTAGGTGAAGTTTACTTCGAGCCAGTTAAGTAGGTTCCCCATTTAAGTACATATTAATTACCATTACCATATAAATATTTCAAGATCTTACTTAACTTTTTATTGTATAACTGAATATTATTTTGTATAATATTTTTATATTGTTATATACGACGGTTGTTGATTCGATTCTGTTCGGGGAATGAATTATTATTTGTTATATTTTCATTCAATTCCGCAACTCAGTTCACAGTGCCTCGAAAATTCGGCGAAAAGTAACGAATAGAGTGTCTCAACACCAGGTTCCCTCTGCCTACCCTGTTATATTATATGCGGGACACTAAATAACATTTTTTTATAAAACAGCGTGTTGAGAACGATGACATCCTCACGTCACGATGGAACGATATCAAACTGGTATAAAAACGGCGTCAGATTTTTTCCTGAGATAGAAGTACTACATGGTGTTATCAGACGAACATACAATAAAAACCAAACTTGTCACGTCAGGAGACAGGCTCGGAGCATCCGTCAATGTCGCTTTTATCGTACGAGACGAAATGTTCTTTTATTCGGATTTTCTCACATTCAAAATAATCCTTTATTTTTGCGTAATGCAATTTTATTAATCTATGCTTCTATACTATGATCATATTATTTATAAAGCTGGAGAGTTTTTTTGGTTGGACACACTGATCTTAAGAACTCAAATATTTTTTGTATTGGAAATTTCATTTATTGGGGGGATACTATATTACATTGCCTTAATTATTTCGTTAATAGCAACTGGACTTCCTATTTCCGCTGAATTTTAAAGATCCACTTTCCGCCGAATTATAAAGACATCACGAATTTAGCGGTGGAATTCAACGCCGCGCTATGCCTAGAGCGAAAAAAGTGAAAAAATTAAAGATGTAATTTACTCGAATGGGAATCGAACGTACAACCTATCACTGGCCAGGCCTTTTTAATGATATTTATAACTTAAAAATGCCCGATAAAAAAGAGCGAGATTTAAACAATATTTCTTGAAAAGGCAAATAATCTGTCGCCGGACGTAAATTGGCTTAGGTTACGTCTCCACCAAACTCATTTAGACACAGCTTTTGCTTAGCGCTAACACAATTAAACTTTTCAGTATAATGTCAACCTTTGTCGTTATTAAGCTTACTTTAAAGCTTTTATTAGAGTCGAAATTTCTAGGTAATTGGGCTAGAAAGTGTTAGGTAATTAAATAATACGGCAATTTTGAAATATATTAAGTTTGTGATAATGTTTGTTGAACTTTCATGTAATAAATACTAAACACAGTTATGAAAAAAAAATTAATAATTTGGCTAACATCTATAATTTTATTAATAAAACAAAAATTATGGGTAGACTCGGACGGCGTTTGGATCGCTAGTAGGTAGGTACTCTATAAATGTAATGGGCATATTTGAAAATACTTTTAAACTCTTGAATATTTCTTTCAATATAAAATTTGTTTTTTAATACTAGGTGCTCTACAAAGTATATCCATTCTGTTTTAAAGATCATCACTAAGCTATTTGTTCCACCACTTTAAAATTGTGTAGAAAAACACTCGTTAGAATGTTCTACGAAAATCATTTCTCACCGTCAAAAGTCCCCTCTTTTTGAAAAGCGCCCGGATCGTAATCCTTGTTGCCCTCTCGTAAATCCTGCCCTACTTAGATAAAATGCAATTATTGTGAAATGATTATATGAAATTGTATTATTCCATTGTTTTCTAAGCTTTACTGATTAATTATCATTGTATAACCCGCATTTTACATGTATGACATATTGGAACCCACCCATTGCTCTGGTGTCGTGGAGTCCTCAACACACAGTCCTCCAGTATAAGATAGAGCAGAGTAAGTGTCTTAACACTAGACTTCCTTTGATACCTGATACAGCCTGATGAAGCTGAAAAAAAGAACCAAAACTAATCAGATGGAATTTTATTGGATTTCTTATAAAATCTCATAAATTTTCCAAATACACTTGAATGAACTATTCTACTGTAATTACGCTATAAATAAAACTTTTCAAACTATCACAGAAGTTGCATTGTTAAAAAAATCACCTCGAGAACGATATATCCTGACTGCAATATGCATAAATCACCCCCCGACCACGGCTTTCAGTTAGCAAGTTTGCTGGAACTAGGAAGTTCTAGTTCATTGTAAGTGATGAAACTAGCAACGATTATGTGGCAACTTTGGATGTGTTCTGCATCTTGTATGAGGTTCGGAGAGGGTTTGGAACTGAAAGTCAACAAAGTGCAATGGTGCTTTATTGTGGAAAAGAATCACCTACCGAAGCTTCCTAAAAATGCAGGATGTAACTCAAAAGTTTTTAGTCTTAGGTATATTTTTCAGCTGTCACTGTTATGAGTCGCTTGGGTCGTGTCTTATTTGTCTCAGTGACTGCTTGAAGTTCATCGTCTTTTTTATATTTAAAGTTAAAATGTTCCTTTTTTACATATGCTAAATGGAAATGGAAAGCCTAGGAACGGTTCTTAAGTGCGTTTAAATACTCAGAAGGAATAAAAAATATTTTTTAAAAGCACTTTTACGCAGATAAAATCATATCCTAAATACGAGTATCTTAAGAACGTCAGAACGTCAGAATTCAACAATTCAAGTAGAACTTTTACAAACATCTTCCAAAGAAAACATTACAACAACGCAAACTTCTCACTGCATTTTTCTTATTTCTTACCTGTGGATTTTTCGCTATATTAAAAATTAAACTTACTATATTTAAGCGCATTTGCATGTTATATGTAATAAGCAATCTATGTTATATCTAATATTTCTGGTAACAAGAGAACGCGCGGTGTTGAGTTCCGCCACTGTTGAATGGCTTCATGTCTCAAAAATGGGCCTGCCGCTTAATGGTGCGTTGGGAACGGAATGTCGTAACACTAGGTTTTGCGTGTCTCTCCTGTTACTTAAATAGGGGTAACAAGTAAATTAAATAAATATATTTAAATTTTAATCCTTCCTTATTTCAAATTTCAGGCTAAATATTAATTTACATCAACGCGGAGCGTGAGCGCGAGCGCTTGCAAACTTGTAATCTACGGAAACTTGTATAAACATAAAACTTAAAAGACGTAAAACATTTTATTATTATAAGTAGAATTCTTGTATGAATATTTAATTCGGCTACATTTCGTATTTCCTCGCGAATGTCTTATTCAAATTTTAAGCCAACTTATTCTATCTCGGGCTCTCTCGGCCCCTTAATTGTGAATGTAATTGACTTTGCTAACGATATCTTTTTTTTATCAAAATATATCTCCGACACAAAGTAAACAGAATATTTTAACACTAAATTAGGAGGGATTATTTTCTAAATTTCCTTTTGTAGGTATCTGTTTTCATTTATTGGCTGATTTTAATTTTTTCAATATTCTTAGCATAGTAGTTACTTAGTAAAAGATATCTTTCCATCTATCAGCCTTTTAAGGTCCACTGCTGGACATAGGCCTCCCCCAATGCTCGCCACTCCGTCCGGTCCTGCGCCCTTTAAATCCAGCGGGTTCCCGCTGTCTTCTTAAGGTCGTCGGTCCACCTGGTTGGAGGGCGGCCTGTACTCCTTTTGCCGAGACATGGTCGCCATTCGAGGACCTTTCTTCTCCATCGGTTGTCGGTCCTCCTGACAATATGGCCTGCCCATTGCCACTTTAGCTTGCAGATTTTGAGAGCTATGTCGGTAACCTGCGTTCGACTACGGATATTTTTAATATTTGAATATTGAGACTATGTGCTACGTGTTGGTAATAGTCAAATGAACAAATTAATAATTGACATTCTTGTTTTTTATTCTTCTTTAGCTTCAGGCAGTATCCCGTATGTAGCAACGTAGGAGGCTATTGTTAAGACACTCCGCTCCCCACTTTGCGTCGAATTCTGCAGACATCGCATGTTGAGTAGCGGAACTCAACGCCGCGCTTTGCCTTCACATCAGAGTTAACAAAAAACAAAACATATTTCATTCCCTCTAGTAGGAATCGAACCCACAAAATCGGTGTATAGAGTTTTAAAAATACATCATCAACAACAAAAATCGAACCTATGTACTTCGCCTTCGCAATCAAAATAATTACCAGAGCCTAACAGTTGCCTGAAATATTAAATAATTAGTAAGATCAATACAAACGCCATTAACACAAACATTATATTTGCTTCGAGTCGACACGCACATAAAAATTATTTAATTTATATCCACTAGAGAAAATAACTGATATAACGTTTATAATGATACTATAGTTTCATACATTTTATTATAATTGCTTGTATGTTAACTGTACTGTAACATGCGAGCTCTGGTTACAGTTATTTTGGTTTTTACAGTTTTTTTATTTTATTTAAGCTTTTTTTATAATTATTTAGTTGGAACTTTTTATTTATGAATATCTATATATATAAAATCGAAAGGTCACTCACTCATCACGAAATCTCAGAAAATACATGTAATAGGAATCTCAAATTTTGCATAAGAGTTACTTATTTAACGTAGGTGCTCGCTAAGACGGGAATTTGCATTATTCGACTTCTAAGGGGTTGTTTTTGGGGTCGAAAGTTTGTATGAAACTTCGTTACTACAAATGCTAGGAGTCTCAAATTTTGCATAGACGTCACTAGGACGTAGTCATGGAGACAGAAATTAATAATAATATAGTTCACGCGGGTGAAACCGCGAGCGGGCCGCTAGTTATTTATAAGTGTAAGAAGGTAAAATAGTATAGCATATTTATGTTTCTTTTTATTTTTAAACTTTCTTAATAAATGTTTTCTAGTAAGAATTTCAATTCAATTTTCTGTACGCTGCATGTGTTCCCAGGTTCCCTCTGCCCTTCTCAGTCCAACACCTAAATCACTTCGACGTTGCATTTCAACTTAAAAATATCAACAAAATAAAAATAATTGCTTAAAGATTAACATTTCAAACTAATATAAACTCAAACTCCAGACCTAGTTGTAAGCAAATTTCAATTATTTATCGCTAAAAGACGTATTATAATATAACTTTTTACTATATTTGCTGTATTCATTTGCATAGTGTTGTATACAAATCAGTTTAGTTCTTGCCGTAATGTCAAGAGTTAGCGAGGGAAGGGTAAAAAAGGTATAAACCAACCTTACATGTGCTATAAGACGGAAGAGGGGAAAGTTTTTTTTCATAAAATAATGTGACACCGTCGGACTCTAGTACGTAGCCTGAGGCTACGTAAGTCTATAGGACCTAAATTTTAAATTAAGTAAACATTTTTAGCCAAAAAGACTTCTTTTTCTTGATTTTAATAAGTCATTAGTGAAATTCTTAATTAATTTTTATTAATCGAGACTGTTGCGGCACAGAGGCCTCAAGCGATTTAAAACGCGACGGTTGTGGATGCGATTACTTCTCGAGGAAATGAAGTTTTTAATATTTTAATTTTATTCGCTCTGGTAACACACGATACCTTCAGAATTCGACGGAAAGTGTTTTATTGGGAACGGAGTGGCTTAACACTAGTTTCTCAGGTTCCCTCTCATGTCTATACTGCTATGTGCGGGATACAGCGTGAAAGTACTTTAAGTTTTTAATTTATTTGCGTATGTGTAGAAGATATATTTTTTCCATTTATATACGTTATCTATCAATTTACAGTGATTGTAACATAGGACAGCTGTAAATGGATCATGTGGATTGGAGTTTTTAGAGTTTGTAAGCCAATTGAATTTAGTTGTAGGTTTAAATCAACTCAACCATTTTAATTTGTGTACTCTATTTTTATTGTCACGTTTACTAAAACTCACGTTAAAAGCTTTTATCGTGTGCTTATATCATGAAAAATATCAACTCGTCAACTGTCTATTTTTTAGCTACACGCTGTGTCCCGTATTTAGCAGAGGCAGAGGGAACCTAGTATTAAAACACTCCCCTTCTTACTTTTTCGCTCCATAAGTGGTGTACCCATACGGATAAAAGAAAAAAAGCCGAGAAATCTAACTTGTAATTGTTTCATAGAAAAAAAATCATTACAGACTTATATTTGTTGTTAATTTCATACATATTGAGTGCAAACATAGTTTATCTACTTTTTTAAGTCACGTGCTCGTTGACTTACAATCCTGAAATTGATGCGGAACCCTGAATTTTCTATTATCTCCTCCACTTTTATTTTCAACATACCATTATTTATCCACCCCCAAAAACAAAACCGTCGCTTCTACCATATAAGTATACATACAATACATGTATGAGAACATCGATTATACGCCCAACTTGTCAGTAATCTCGCTCCGTCAAAACCGTGTTCCGGGATTTAAATCCGCGAGGCTCTGATGCCCTCTTTGTTTGCTAATGGGATTTCGCGTTGTGGTAGCTTTAAATGCGCAAATTCGATATACTCCCCCCTTTTATACTGTATATTGTAATATTCATTTAGGTTTTCGCTCGATTTCACTTGTTATGCAAATAGAAGGTGGGAAATAAATAAGAAGTGTTTTGTTTACTGTAGACAGTGATAAGATATTAATATTACTGAGAAGTAGTGATGAGGCACTAAGCTTTGTTGGCAGTTATCAATAAAAAGAGATGTCTATTGATAACTCTTGTTAAAATGATATTTCTATTTTAAATATATTTCCACTTTCAAAATTAGCTACTTTGTTGCTATAATTTTTCTTTTTCTACTTGTGTTGGCATATCTTTTTCTTTATTTTCATCTCATTTTTGTGAAACCTAGAAATCATGGTTTATCAGCACAGCGTATGACCATAAAGGCGTTGGATGCAGTTGATGCGTTGATGGAAAAGAAACTTTTCCATTTGGGGAAATAAATGAAAGAATTATTTTTAATTACTTTCTATGATATCAAGACAAAAGCATAGCGTTGAGTTCTGCTACTAGATATGCGATATCTGGAAAATTAGGCGGAAAATGGCAAAAAATATTTTTGAAAATTTTACTCATGAAGAAAACAAATTCCATATATAAAATATAGATAAATCCAGTTGTACATACTGCATACATTCTTATATGTAGGTATACTATAAAGTTATTCAATATAACGGGCTTTTGTGTAGAGTTAAATGAACTTCAACCCCCCAAACCGCGTACAGATATTTCAATCTGGAATTCCGCTGCTTTTTGTCTGCTAATAGGATCCGCGATGCGGTGGCGGGGACTGTGTCAATTTACTGAATTTACCCTAATATATTGAAATCTGCACTTAAATGTATTCAAGTGAGAGCAATTGACTGCTCTTAAAAGTTATATAGGTGGAGAAATGTGGATCGATAATATAATATTATTTGTTTTAAATATCAACTGTAGGTACCTATATCATTTAATTAATTTAGTCTAAAAATATTCTAATAAACATTATCGTTTTATATTACTTACAGGATAAACACATTAATATTGACAAAAAAGTAAAGTGGCGGAGGGGTACAAGTGTGTGATTGTAAGAGTGACAGGTTGTGGGTACGATTCACACTTGAGAAAATAAAATATTTCATATTTTCATTTCTTCTTTTTGGTGTCGAGGAATGTGAGTTCCACCATTAAACACGCAATGCCTCCAGAATTTGGTGGAAAATGGATAGCGGAGTATCTTAACACTAGACTACCTCTGCCTACCCAGTTTCATGCGGGAAACACCAGCTGAAAAAAAAACTTACACAAATAAAACTACTATAAAAAGATTAACATAATCAAGTAAATCACTAAAATCCTCATATAATAGAGTGTCAGAACGAAGATGAACATAATTTATGATGAAATCCCGTCATGCACTATTTTCTCGAGAAATTGCTCTCATGCAGCTGCATCTGCGACGTGTCACTCATAACTCCGTTACTGCGGATGCTGAACTAAATTAGCTGTTCTGAGGAACTACTTGGTGGAAACTTTATCTTACACCAGATTACGATGGCGTGTTTTTGTAATATATGATAATGGGATTTGGAGCAGAAGCATGTGATTGTAAATGTGACAGACTGCGGGTTCGATTTCCACTCGAAGAAATAAAATATTTAATATTTTTTTTTGCTGTGGTGACGAAATAAAACGAGGTGTTGAGTTCCTCTACTCAACACGCAATGCCACCAGAATTCAGCGAAAAATGGGGATTGGAGTGTTTTAACAATAGGTTCCTTCTGCCTTCCCTGTTCTGTGCGGGCTACAGTGTGAAGCTAAAATATCTTCTGATCCAGCAAAACAGGGAAATATTTTAAAAGTACCTACGTACATAAAATAAAGCTAACTCATGCACTTTAGATTCAATATTGCATATTGCTAAGAGGCTTTTAAAGCAAAACGCCTTGGGAACGTAGCGGCATGCAGTAACGCGAGAGAAGTGTTAAAGGACGTGCGGAACCACTTAGAGCACCACTTGTTCTCTTGAGACTGCAGCACTCGATTATTGTACTGTCACTTGCAACTATTGGATCTATTAATATATCATGCTGTCACTGATAGTGGGTAATTTAGTTGTTCTGTTTAGGATTTGATGCGCAATTATATATAAGTCACGCTGGAAGAAGGAATTTAGTGTTAAGACACTCCGCTCCTACTTTTTATGTCGAATTCTGGATTCGTTGCTTGTTAAAAGATGGAAGGAACTCGGCGCTGCGCTTTGTCTCGACAGACCGAAGAAATGAGTTTATGAGATATTTTATTTCCTCGGATGGGAATCGAACTCACAGCCTGTCGCGTTTATAGTAACACTCTTGTGCGCCTGTGCCATGACTGGCCCCAAAATAAACCATAATGCAATGTAATATAAAATCATTGAAGTCTTTATATAATGAGATAAAAAACATTCAAAGAAAAGAAAAGGAAAAAAGTATCTGCTATCATTATTTACCATTATTTGTTTAAATTGAATTAATTTAGATATTATGTACATAAGATTTAATGTAGGTAAAACGTAATATGTATCGTACATTCTATCACGTTCACGAAGTTTGCGAATTTAATTTATAATTGAAGATGATAAATGGATGGTTATAATATGAATCGATTTGTCTTCATTGCAAGTGTCATAAGCATTTATCGGTAGACTATTATCTCAATTGACCTCTCAAAATATAGTGTTGAGGATATTGAGGGAAGGTCACGTAAAAATATGAGTGAGGGCTCCCCAGAGGACACGCAAGAGGTTGTGAAAATGGAGGAAAAGAAAATCGCCCCATTACTGTAACGCTTGCTATTTTTTCTAATGTGTGGTTGAAACTATTAAATAATATTATAACATGAAGCCAATTTTTGAATTGGGCTCACTAATAGAAATTAGAGAGAAGAGTGACTCACTCCACAGGTGACACTATCTTAACTTAAAAAAAAAGTCGAAAGAGACTGCAGTCATAAACATAAAACAGTCAGTGAAAAAATATATATTTTCCAAAGAATCCGTACAAGCATTCCTCCACAACAACGATACGGAAAAGCAGTCTTTTTTTACTTCACCCTAATTAGAATTCCATATAGGGGTGGGCAAGGAAACTATTTTCCAGCTCGCCATCGTATTTTCTCTTGATAAAATCTCGACATGATTATTTATGCCATCGCAAGGGGAACCCCGTCGATACGCTGCTTTATAATTATAGCCTTCTTACGCAACCTGATACTTTTGGAACCTTCTANGTGAAAATGGAGGAAAAGAAAATCGCCCTATTACTGTAATTCTTGCTATTTTTTCTAATTTGTGGTTAAAACTATTAAATGATGTCATAACATGAAGGCAATTTTGAATTGGGCTGATTAATAGGCATGTCTTGTTTTAATCGTGATGGATTTAACACGAAATTTGAGAGTAAAGTGACCACAGGTGAACAGAGACACTATCTTAAAAAAAAGTCGAAAGAGACCACAGTCAATAATTAATAAACAGTAAGTAAAAAGAAATATATTTTCCAAAGAATCCGTAACTCACAAACATTCCTACACAACAACGATACGGAAAAGCAGTCTTTTTTTACTTCACCCTAATTAGAATTCCATATAGGGGTGGGCAAGGAAACTATTTTCCAGCTCGCCATCGTATTTTCCCTGATAAAATCTCGACATGATTATTTATGCCATCGCAAGGGGAACCCCGTCGATACGCTGTTTTATAATTATAGCCTTCTTACGCAACCTGATACTTTTGGGAACCTAATATTATTTAGACACGTGTTTGTTTATTTTTTATTTTGTATTGAGGCATTGCTTGTTGAGTGGTGAAACTCAACGCCGCGTTTTGCCTCGGCACCAGAGGGAAGAAATGAAAATATTAAATATTTCATTACCTCGAGTGGGAATCGAATCCACAACCCGTCGCGTTTACAGTCACACGCTTGAGCCACTGCGTGATGGCTAAGCTCCAATAATAATAATAATCTATAGAAATAAAGGAATTTTTTTTATTGAAAAAAGTGCTGCAAAAGCTGTTTAAAGTTCCTTTTCATACATAATTTATAATTTTTGTATTAATTAAATAACTGTTCATAAAATATTATAAAAAATATATATTTTTTACCAAGTGTATTTAAATTCTAATGTAACATTCTAGTATTAGGTATAGTTATACCTACCTATATGATGATCTTAAGATTTAGGTAAGTTTTGTCAGTCGTTTGCTAAGTGGGCCGTGAAGAGATTTATGTGAAACGAAGTCACCCCCTTTCTCGAACCTAGAGATAATATGGAACTTTAAGGATAAACAATCGGAAACTGTTTTCTATTAGATTAGTTTTTTATCTACAGTGAAATTTTGTTTTAGGCCAAACCCACTATTAACCTCTACTTATATTCTTTGCCTACCACTAGAAGAAAAGTTTGTTTTATTATGTAATATTAGGCGACTCTTATTACGAAATTAATTGTATTATTATTTATTGTACTAGGTTCCCAGGTTCCCTCTGCCTACCTTGCTATTCGCGGTACACAGAGTGAAGCTAGAAAAATATTGTTCCTGATTTCAAATTATATAAATCCAATCTTTTTGTACCTAAGCTTACATGAGCAGTAAGAAGAAAATTGATACAATATATAAATGTAGTACAAAAACGTTACAAAAATAACAAAATATTAATAACTTTATTTAACATGAACTTAAACTATTATAATCTTAACTCACTCGTGAATAAATTTACAAACTTAAATAAATTTTTTGTTTTAAATAAATATGTATGAATGGCACATCGTTAGTTACCGTTAGCATGATTTTTAACTAGAAATATGTTTTAAAAACAGTAAAGTGCATAATATTTTTTTATACTAGGGTTCTGTTGGTTTAATTTAAAATTTAATATCAAAATTGTGCCAAGTGCGAGTTGGCCTCGCTCGTGAAGAATTTTATTGTAGTAGAGACAATTTTGTACTTCGAATATATATTTTTTCCTATATTTATGTATTTGTTGAAATTTTTATTGGCGCTCGTGGTAACAAGGCAAAGCACAGCGTTGACCACTCAACACACAATGCCTTCATAAATCGGCAAAAAGTGGGGAACGAAAGTGTCTTAATGGAAACCAAGTGTCTTATATCTAGGTTTCCAAGTTCTCTCTTCCTACCCTGCTATTTGCATAAAAATTACTATGTAAATCATACAATTGATTGATATCTAATCTGCTTGGACAAAAGTTTGTATTTAAAATACACACATAAGTTAAAATTGCTAGATCCTCTTGTTTATTTATTTTTAATCCACTCTAGCCCCGACTGCAATCCGTAAACATAAACGCTTAGTACATCTATATAAGGTACTAAAACCCAGTATCTTTGACGAGCAAGCGCGCTTGCCGCTTACAACGCGTCACGATTTCTATAAACACTCGATACCATCATGCATAAAGCCGTCCCCAGTCGCAATACCGTAAGAGTTCACTTTACGAGACTCCTTTATATATCTACTATGGATAAATTAAATGGTACAGTTGTAAATAGTATGTCTAAATATTAGTACCTATATATATTTTATTTATAACTGTAATTTTTTTTGTAATAATAATTAATCAGCTTTTTTTTAGTTTCTTGCTGGATCCTGCACAAAGGCTAAGCAGAGAGGACCTGGGACATAATCTAGTGTTAAGACACTCCCTTCCCATCAAGACACCCCCTTTCTCCTTTTTTTGTTGAATTCAGGAGCTACCCTTTGCCTTGTTAGTAGAGCGAAGAAATGTGTATATTAAATACTTAATTTGGTCGAGTGGTAATCGAACCTCCTACCTATTGCTTTTTTATTCGCACACTTGTGCCCCTGCGCCACGAGTAGTCTAGTGCGCTGACAGCCTGAGCTTAAAATATTAAAAACAATGTTATTTGTCATTAAATACTGACATGTAATAAATCACGCATTTATTGAAATATTAATTTATTATATTCGCTTTCGCTTTGTTTTGAACAAACATGAAAATTTTAAAAAGCTGCAGTGAGAGAATTTAATGCTGGTCGGAATATATTTTTCAAATACATAAATATTTCTTTATTTCGAAGTAGTTCCTGAGATAAGTGCGTCCAACCAAACTGTATATAGGAATCAAATGTGTAACCTTCAAGATTAAAGTCTTTTTCTATAGAAATCCTCCAGGAATATACTAATCAGACAGAAATTATTATTCCATTATACGCCAATCTATTACTCTATGTAAAATTTACGATATGTGGGTACTTGAAAGGCACTTAGAACGTTCTGACATCTCCAAGGCATTATAAAGACGATCCATCGTCTGGGGACACATTGTAAGCAGATTTCAAGTCATAAAGCCTTTCAGGTTTCATCAAATTACATTTTTTATTACCATATTGAAACTTAAAGCAATTGTATATTATACGAGTATATCTAGTTTGTTATATAAAGAAATTCTTGTCTTTAACGAAAATACTCTTCTTAAGCTTTTATTTAAAACTTGATTATTTTAGGAAAAGGATAAGCTTACAACGTTTCTATTTTGGGCTTTATTAAAGAAAATACATTATTATTTTTATTTTTTATATTTACTATGTTCGTGTCTATATTTTTACTTTTAGATAAAGACGTTTTTTGAAAATCAGTATCCAATATATTATAGTCATGAAAAAGAATTAATAAAAGGTAATATCTATTTATTATTGCCATAATCGCTACCATCACAAGAAATAAAAAATGTTTCAAATTTAACAGCAAATAAATTAAAAACAAATGAATTAGAGAGCCACTAAAACAACAAACGAGGACATAAAATAATAAAAGATAATGTCTTAATGTATGGTGTACGTGGTGGAGAAATGTAAGCACATATAGTGCAGTACGCGGGTAGTCCGACAGAATATTGCAAATGGTCGTTTCAATTCTTACAGTGAATTAAAAGTACGAAAATATGAAAAAAAAATGTCCTCTGAAATTTTTGTATTATTTGTTTTTTTTCTTAGTATTATTAATTTAATTTAATTTTTTTAGTATCTTATTAACTAAAACATCATTGAGGCCAGTCGTGGCGTAGGGGCATAAGCGTGTGATTGTTTGTGAATTCGATTCCCACTTGCTTAAGCATTTAATATTTTTCTTTTGTCGCTCTGGTAACGACCAAACCAAGCAAAGCGCAGGGCTAAGTTCCGCCGCTCAACAGGTATTGTCTCCAGAATTCGGTGAAAAATTAGAAACGAAAGTGGCTTAATGGGAACGTAACGTACTGTTAAATATTCCGCTTCCTACTTTCTCAACGCTGCAAAAAACATCAAGGTCTATAATGAAACATTTTTAGTAATGTAACATTATATACATAATTTTCCGAAAAGGAAACTACCCAATTTTCCAAAATGTAATATGTATTATCTAATAATTTAATTGTAATATTTTTTTAAACAGTCTGCAATGGAAAAATATATATCTTTAATACTAACTTGGATTACAATTCTGAAAAAAATATTTTCTTCTACTACCAAAAGGTTTACAGCTTTCTATCTTTTAATTTATACTTTTCGTTTCAAGTTTTGATTGAAAAGCAAAAGCTTATTATAAAAAAAAACCAACGAAACGATTACAACGGGTTCTTATTATTTGTGTTCACTGATCAATGGAACGGAGGACTCGGTAATCTCGTCTGAGTAGAGATTAACGGATAACATTACGGAGCTCAGTTTGTTTTATCTTGGAGACTTTTGCTTTTAAAATACTCAAAAATATATGAAATAAATTAAATTTTCTATGAGAACTTTGTTAGTTTATATAAATGTTATGAATTTTAAACGTAAAGATTTTTTTTCTGTTTATTAAATAAAAAAAAAAAATTTTAAATATAACAATTGCTTCGAATTGCATGCACATAAACATTATAAATATTTTTAAATAATTTCATTCTTAATTGTTTGTACTTAAGTAAGTACACTAATACTTGCCATACAAAAACCAAAATCTCCAATTATCACAAATCATAGTTACGTAGCCGCCACTAAGAGCGTTCCCGTCGCGACCCAGTTACGTTTCCTGCCTTTTATACACCAGCCCTAATTTTAGCAAGTCTTTCAAATGAGTAACGATTGCGAGAAAATGAAATATCGGTACATTGTGGGAGGAAGTGCGGGAATAGTTTCTATTTTGATGCTCATTTCTTTTGATATATAAAACGTTTTTTAATAGTACTTCCGGTCTTATTTTTTATTTTCTGAAGCGTTTCATGTCTTAATTTTCTATTTTTTTACCGTATTTACATTTTTCTAGTATTATCTTATCTGATTATACACATAGATAGAGGCTAGTGACTAAACATTACTTTTTACTTTTATAGAACTCAGTTAAGCATATTGCGTGCTAGTTTTTAGCACCTATCATTTCAAATAACCAGCCCATATAGAATCATAAAGGTACAGAAAAATTTAAATACGCTGTAAGTAAATTATATTACAAAAATGTAATTTTACATTTCATTTGAAAAAGAGTCAAAAAATTCGTCATCCCTGTCAAATGCTGATGTCGTAAACTTTAACGCCGGCGTTTATCACCCATTTGGAGTTAGCGCCATGAAACACACGATTGGACAGATTAATTATTATAATTATATTGTTAATTATACTTAATCTAAATTTGTTAACATATGTAGAAAACATTATTATAAAGTTAGAAATTAGTTCATAGATATTTTTTTCTTTAAAATATGTGAGAATAGAAGAGAAGACTACATGTAAGTGAAATTTAATTCATTTAGCTATTTAGCAGATATTATTTATATAGTTTTTTTATATAAAATCAGTATTGAAAATGCCGTAGGATATGGGTGGTTATTTGATCAGCCATACTAAGGCGCGTATTTATTAATTACACTCAAATCCGAAATCGATATTGAGATGCTGTTTTCAATTCATAAATTATATATCTATAAATGAAAACGGCATCTCAAGATCGATCTCAGACTTGAGAACAGTTTATAAATACGGGCCTATGTCTGGTCTCGACTGGTCTCGTTGCCACACGTCACGCACCCTCATCAATCATTGGCGCTTCGGGCCGTCAGTGTAAACTCAGCTTAATTTCATTCTGCTGAATTAACTTTACTTTGTACGTAATTGTATAGAAAATATTTTTAATGTTTCTCTTACTCATTTAAAAAAATATGATATGTTAATTTTCAGTCAATTAACAAACATTGGAATCTCGAAGTAAACGTTTTTAATTCTTTACCGAAAAAAAAATATTCTTTTAACATATAAATTTAAAGTAACTTTTATTAATTTTAAAACTTTTCAAACATCTTAATAAGCTAAAAGTATTAAAGATTTATTGAATCGTATAATGAAGTGCGCAGTTCTATTAAAATTAGGTCGATCTTCAATACTTATACGTCTTCACTGGATTATATTTCTGGAAGTGTTTGTGAGGTTTCGTAAACCACATCCTTTTTTATACTTGATTAGCGCCGGAATTAGAATAAACGTTGGAAATTATAAGCGAATATTTTTTGTAACAAAAAAATATAGCTTAAAGAATAATATAAAAGTAATGAAAAACATTCGCAATTTAAAAACATATAAAACACAAATTATACCTCAACAAACTTCCAAAGGAAACCAACCACGAAACTACTAAACAATTTATCAAATGCAATGAAACGTAGACATTTCGAAGACGTTGAAGCAGAAACAGTCCTCTGTACAAATACATTACTGCAGCCAACTCAAATAAAGACTGTCGTCTGTAATTAAGTGTTCTCACTGGAGAACCCTCCAGATCTCGAGCAGTATTGTTCTGGTGCTGTGGAGTTTGATGAATCCTATTGTTTACTCTGCCGATACAACGCCTGCTCTAGTTAACTTACCTTGTATCACTGGGACAGAGGAATGTTGAGTTTTTTGTTCTTTTGTTATGTATTGGCAGGTTTTAATTTGTTTTTTTATTCACCTATGGATATATAGATCAACGAGAGTTTTTAAGCAATTTAGTGAATTTCCTATGACCCTGTCTCATTTGTTTCTCAGTTTCGTTTTATTTGTGAAATAACTATATTATTTATAATCATTAGTTTTTAATAAATTATGGTTAATATTATATTTCTTTTTATTGAAAATTAAGAAAAGTGCGCATAAAATTGAATTTCAGTTTGATCGATACTTTAGTTTATAACCATGTTGTATAATGTACAGAAATATTTAATTGAAAAATAAAGAGCCGACTCTTTTGGCTTCTCTAGCTTTTCATCGGAAGTGGCGGTTAATTTTTCACAACGATGAAATAAGTATAGTAACATTTCGTTTTAAATCGAAGAGCTAAAAAAATATAAAGTAATTGTTATTATAGCAGCTCGATTAACAAATTATCTTTTACTTTAGTTGAAAATGGTGTTTTAGAATTTAAAATCATAATCTAAATTTTAAGCCATCAGTTTGGTTTTTTTCCCCTACTATTGTAATAGTTAACTTAATTAAAATCAAAACTATGCAATACGTGAATACAATAGAACCCGTCCAACTAATATCGTTCAAATGACTATTGTTTCTGTTCGAAACGTTTCTACAGTCAGAGTATTTGCCATTTCCAATATTTGCATTGGTTCGTGCAAATTGTGTTGGCTTTGAGAAAAATTTGAACTAATCATTGTGATTGAAGTTGAAGTTTCAATTGGGTTTCTAGGAAATATTTGTTAAATTGAGTTCGTTCGATTTGGAAGCCAAGTTTATTCGTATTACAGAATTTTATCATATTATATTTTTTCAGTAGAAAATTTATGTATAATTTTTACTTTTAACTCTACATTTTTAATATCAATAAAATCTATTATGAAGTGAATCGTAAATATTCGTTAAAATATTTGTATGGTCAAAAAAATAATATGGCCTCTATGGCCAGTTGTGGCGCAGAGGCACAAGAGTAAGGACAGGTTGTGGATTCCATTCCCACTCGACGAAATGAAATATTTATTATTTTCATTTCTTCGCTCTAGTTTTGAATTCCACAACTTAATAAGTAAATAGTAATGCCTCCAGAATTAGGCGAAAAATGAAAAACGGAGTGCCTTAACACTAGCACCCGGCTGTAAGATGTATCCCAGCATGAATCTACAAAAAAAAACAGTATGATAAACAAATGATTATTATTTACATACAAGAAATATATTTCTGCAATGAGCTGGAAACATAAAAAATCACATGGCCTACCATTTGTATAGGCGTGGAGATGAGTCTCGAAATAGACATAGCTTTACAAAGGCACGATGAATAACGCAGCCTCCAGGCGGCGCTCGTAATTAAAATCTGCCTTTTGGCTCGAACCATTGTCTGGTGCGATAGGGCACAGTGAGGTGGAGTGAAAATGTCGACGTTGGTATATCTAATATCTTTATTTTTATAATCTTCTCTTCTTTCTTGATCTTCTTTTTCTTGCTATTCTAAATCTGGATGAAAAGTGAGTGTCTAACAGCGTAGGTAAAATCATTGAATATTAGGAAATATAAAAAAAAACATTACAATACAAGTATTTGTTAGTTTAATTCTCAGTTAAGAACTGGTTCCAGTGAGAATAAAATATTAATTAAACTAAAAATTAAGTTAGTTTATAGTATTTCAAAATCAAAATATTTTTTAATATTACTAGTCCTGCGTTTTATATTACAAATCCAAAACAACAGGTATATCAGAATATGCTTTACTCCCAATAGTTAAAGGAGGATTTAAGCAAGAAGTAGGTCGAGTGGGGCTGGTATCAAGTTTTATTGGGCTCACTGCCAAATCGATTGCTTAGTGCTTGTCCCATCTCGAGAGCCAATACTGTGGATTAGATTGCCATCAATAGTAATGATGTTTCGAACCATACTGTGCACCACCATGCACTTGCAAATTCACCATTTAATATTCATCTAATATTTATTTAAATTTATGTTTTCATTTCTTCGCTCTGGTGTCGAGATAAAGCACGGCGATGAGTTACGCCACTCAACACGTAATACCTCTGGAATTCGGAAGTGTCCTAACACTAAGTTCCCTCTACATACTCTGCTGAGTTTGAAATACATCGTGAAGCTGATTCATCTAAAATCATATTACCTCGCTTATCTACATGTTACATGTTAAAATTAATCAAAATATAATATTTTTTTTAACATACTAGATTTGAGTGTCTGTCAGTGATCTTCACACATGCGTTACATTTTGCTGCGCTAAAACATCTTTGGCCAGTGTTTTATAATTTGATCGATACACCTTCTAAGAATTCTAAACTTTTGCTGCGCTAAAACATCTTTGGCCAGTGTTTTATAGATTTCACCTTCTAAGAATTCTAAAGAAATGAAGTAGAATTACAATATTACTGCCTTACGTTACTTAAAGTGAAAGAGCTTGGAATATCGATTACCGCTTTAGGTTTTAGCTTGAACGTGAACCTGAATATTTTAGGCTAAGCAGTTCACTCAGTGCCACCTGCCTTAAAGTCTTTGAACATTTATAAAGTCTTGAGCATTTATTTTACTAGCAAGTCTTTATTGCTTTTATTAAAATTAAGTTATTAATTTCTATTAAAAATGGCTTGAATTAGATGGTACATTTAGATGGTAAAAGTTCTAATAAACGGCGGCGTAGAGTTAAGCCAGTAAATGTCTTGAATTGACGAAAATTGGAGAATGAAATGTTTTGACATCCTTTCATTCCCTTCTTCCTCTTACACTAAGCGTATAAGAGGAAAGCGTAACGATATAAAGTTTCTTTTACAAACCATTTTATCTTTTCAAAATTCAGAGTTCGGTAATACGTAGTTATTATAATAAAGGATAAATATTTCATATTCATTATGCAAATCCTAGCCTTAATAGGGCATATTTGCAAGAAAAACGTATACTATTATCATTTTTATTTTAACCAAGATCTTAGACGAGCTCGTAGCGTAAGGCCGTATCAAGTTATTGGGAACGTTGCCAAATCGATTGCTTAGTGTTTATACTGAGGGCCTAGTGCCCTCTATTTGATTACACTTGACTCTAATGGTGTCATCAAGCAATATGGTCTATCATCCATGTGGATTAAGAACTAAAGACATAAGCCAAATCGAATTAGTCCATATAAAAATCACGTTATGAATATGAAAGGTGATAAATATCCTGAGGTCTACTAGACACATAGATATTAATATTCTTTCTTGATATTCTTCTTTAGAAACTTTTCTTGAAGGAAAATTCTTTTTGTCATTACAATTCGCAAATCAATAAATTTGAATAATAAAAATCAATCTTGTTTCATTTGAGAAATTATAATAATTTTATAGAAAAGTTTTTATAAAGACTGGGTGGATATTGAATGTACGTTGCTACCGCAGGCTTAAAAGTTGAAATTTAATAACCAGTATCTATGGAACATTATGTCATTTATATTGCAGACAAGTACAACAATAGCCAGATCTATTGTTTAGTACCGCAGCTATCTCAGAGGACTACATTTATATCGAATGATAAACTAAACAAGGTTTGAAACGTTTGATATAAAATTAAAGTATCTGTAGGTATCTGCTATTTTACTTAACCTTAACATATTAATATATCTAAATCTACTTAGTAGACACTGACTTCCGTACCCAAAGGATAAAACGGGATCCTCTTACTAAGCCCCCGTTGTCCGTCCGTCTGTCTGTCCGTCTGCCACCAGGCTGTATTTCATAAATTGTCATAATTAGACAGCAGAAATTTTCACAAACAATATAATATTTCTGTTGGCGCAGTGTAATCTTATCTTAACAATATGTAATCGGTTTTTTAAATACTATTTAGAGAATATCTCAACTATCATAACATTAACATTATAATTTTCATCGAAAGAATTCAGGTACATCCCTTCACCAAGCTGAACAAAACAGATACAAAATTCAAGTGCAATAATCATAAACACTCGCGAAAAGATTCGATAGCCCAAAGCGACAGTAAACCCTTTACCAATGGTGCTTTTATGATTTAATAAAATGTCTCTCGTATATCGTAATATTGTATTATAGTCTTAGATTGGTTATAGCCATGTTAACTTCTGTCTTCTTTTCTTATGAAGTATAGCTTCTGGAACTCTTTTGACCTACTTAAATTGGTTGGGATTGAAATCTTTGTTGAGGAAATATTTGCGTTTACAAAAACAAAAGACACAAAGTAGAGTGTCGTAACACTAAGTAAAGGTTTCCTCTGCCTTCAGTGTTTTGGCGGGATACATTGTGAGCTATAAAAAAAAAGAAAACATTTTTGTAATTTAACTACTAACTTATTACAAAAACAAAGAATTATTTTTATGTCTTGAAAGGTACTTATTTAATAATAAATAATAAATCCTATGAAAGCCTAAAATGGCTCTGGCGTTTCTGTTAATGCTTGCGATCAGCTCCCTCTGGACCAGTCGTCAATCTTCTTCATTCGTTCAAGCTTCCGTACAATGAGGATATTAGCTAAGTGACTTGTAAATCGTATTGAAACTTGTATTTCATTTAAAAATTCTAGTTTTACTTATTAAAAAAGTAATTTTATTTAATGACTGTAATTATGTTAGTCGTTTGAACTTTTGCAGTCTCCATTCTCATATAAATAAATATGTTATGCCTAATTTTAATACTTTATTTCTTATGCTGTCGTTTCGCAGTGGCATAAGAGTGTGATTGGAAACGCGATGGTTCTGGGTTTGATTCTATTTTTAATATTAATATTAACATTTCTCGCTCTGGTAACAAGGTAAAAGCGCGTTGAGTTCTTAACACTAGGTTCCCTCTGCCTACCCTGCTGTGTGCATGATACAGTGTGAGGTTGAAAAAAAAATTCCAAATTGTCATAACAAAATATACAGATAATATTGTATATCATACGTAAATTCATATAAAAATTGGCTACTACTATTGTTTTTTTGTTTTTTTAAGGAGTATCGAAAAGATATTTAACTTTTAGGAAAGTATCTCATCTCATCACAGTATATTCTAATATACACTAACAAAAACTAATATCAAAAATATCAAAATTTCAACCATTTATTTATAAGGTCAATCACGTTATCGTCAAAATGCAGGAAGGTAAACGAGGCTCAGGGGCGTTTTCCCAGATACGGTGAATAAATAGGCTTTACGATACTTGGTTACCACAAAATTAGGGTAATCGATCTTTAGAGTGGAGTAAGAAAATGAGGTACCAATTCGAAGCTGATAGTCTTATCGCGTCGGCTTTAATGCTCTCCTTTTGCCCTTTTTTAAGGCAGTTATTTAGTGGGGTTCATTAGAAAGACCTTTTTTACCCGCTTAGTATATAGCCCTTTGTGGATGATAAATCGATTATGTATTATACGGGGATGCTAAGTATTGTTTAAGTTGTTTTCAAAGAAGTTCCTATATATGTGACAACGAAGCATGAGGAATATACGAGTACTTGTATTATATGTACATATAAATAGTTACATGTATATGGAAAAAAGTAAAGATTCTTCTTTGCTTTTTTCCATGCCAGTCGTGGCACAAGCAAGTGTCTATAAACTCGAGAGGTTGTGGGTTCGATTCCCATTTCAGAGAATGAAATATTTAATACTGTCACTTATTCGCTCCGGTGTTCGGGCGGTCCGCAAGCGGGCGTTAAACTTCGGCACTCAACACGCAATGTCTCCGGAATTTTTGCGGAAAGTAGGAAGCAGAGTGTCTTAACACTAGGCTTCCTCCTACCCTTCTTTATACAAGATGCAGCATGAGGTTGAAATGGCGAAAAGAAAAGCACAATGCGAAAGCTATAAATATAGCTATATATAACCTATGTGGCATTAGTATATTAGATTTCTAACATCGAAACTTGATAAAATATGAAAGATTTTAAAGATTAAAAATCTTTCATATATGCTTATAGTTATGCATTTTTATAAACAAGAAAAAATAACTTCAATCCACTAGAACATAGTTATTTCCATAGAATCTATAGAAATAAATCTAACATCCGAACTAAACATGCGTACAAGTATCCCTAAGCATCCATCTAATATATATAAAAACCGTCTGCGTGGACCATTACTCGGGAACAAAGACTGCGGTAACAGCCCGGTAACAGCCAGACAGACACTAATGAGAGTTGCCCACAAAAACACGTCACAATATGAGAGATGGCTCGCTGTGTTCCTAAGTATTAAACTAATGGAAGTTATTTAATCAATATTATATTATTATTATTATTAATTGTATTACTATTTATATAGAATTAAATTAATAAATATAAATTATAATATAATTAATTAATTATATATTATTTTATATAGAAATTATGGATTTATGGATGGAGTGCACCAATTGAGTGTTTGTTGCAGGTTCTAATCTATTAGGGGATGGAACATTGATAATTATAAAACAAATATTTTCATAATTTAGTTCAGTAGTTAGGCAAATAAATTTTCTGTGTTGAACACCAAAAAATATCATAATGAAAACAGTAATATATTTGTAACAATGTATGTCATATTTAATAATCGTTATTTTAATTTTGTATAAGTAGTTAACCAGCAAAAAAGTAAATGATTCATTATCAATATTAAAGGTTATAAAAAGATTTCCAGGTTATCATTGGGTTCAAGTGCAAAAAATGAATAAACACTTTATTCTTTGTCTTTCAAAACGACCCCCACATTGCTCTTCAAGCTGAAACACGGTAATATTTGTTTGCTTGCCGCTCCACAAGTACCTGGCAAGAGGGTGGAACTAATGCAATGGAGTTCTTAGGCAGAAAAACTATTCACTTTTTTTAGCTTCACGCTGTATCACGCGCACATCAGTGTGGGAGCCTAGTGTTAAAACACTTCATTCTCCATTTTCCGACGAATTCTACAGCCATTTCTACTTCTAAATAAATTTGTTCTAAATTATAACCCACCATGAAAAAAAAGTATAGGTGAAATATAAATAAGCATATGCATATAAATATATAGATTTTGCTTAGGTTAGGTTAGGTTAGGTTAGTAAATCTTTTCAACGTAGTTTTTGTCAAACTTTAAATTGAATGTGTAATTTTTTTAATATCCGATAAAGATTTGTATTATATTTCTTATGTTTATACTGCGAATCGCATTGTACACGTCGTGACCGATATCAGGAGTAGCGTAGAGAAGTCGCCTGTGGGGTAGCATTCGTGTGACCACATTTCGTGGGGGTTTTAGAAAAATATATTGAAAAAAAAATATCATCAAATATTTTCTTACTTTACGTAATATTTATATTTTTACTCTAAAACTTGACAGTTTAATACTAAATTATAAATCATTAAACAATAATAATTAACCATTGATTCAGGTCAGGTTTAAATTATTTATTCAGATCGGGTTTGAGTCCTTCATTAATTATTTAAGTGCTATTTTTTTTTATTCTAGCCTCCAGTCTAAAGTTGTTAAGCTTACAGCAAAGTTTAACATTTATTTCTTAATAGTTGGGAATGAGCTATTTTTCTAAAGAAATTTTAACCCATATATATTGAATAACCGAAAGACTTTCTTCCTTTTTTCTATTTTCTGGAGACGCTAGTGAGGCCTAATGAGAACTGCTACCCCAGGTCATTAGAAACGCTCTTGTATCTCGTTCAATGGCTTTAAAAGTGCTTACCTTGTTTATACCTGTGTTATTGATTAGTTTCTTTTACTTATGCCCTTGTGAGACACTCTTGACTTGGTTTTAGAGCAATTTTTTGCAGAAAAAGATTTTGACGAACTCTTTTTAGGTCATACTGTACGAATACACTACTTATTTTCTTTTATTTAGGAGCTTTATGCTGTTCCCATTGGGAAACTTTCGTTCCCCACTTTCCGCTGAATTATCGAGGCATTGTGTGTTGAGGAAATGTCGCGCTTTGCCTCGTTACCAGTGCGAGTAAATGACACATTCAATATTTGTGGGTTCGATTCCCGACTCTTGCATTGTGTTTATTACCACTCCCCAAGTAGGGATCGACCTCACTACCGCCGCGTTGACAGACCGTCCACCACGGTGGCTTTTAAATTGTATATCACTTTTAAGCTTTATCTTCCAGTACAGAATTGAACAACGATGAAAGTTAAATGTATAATTTAACATTTATATATACCTTTCAGTTATCGAAGAAGGTCGATATCAAAAAGAGCAAATGTGTATTATTTACAGGTTTTTTAAAGTTATTAACAGTAAATCTTTATGTAACGACAATTTTAGTGTAGTGTTGCATATCGTCTGTAATCTGTACAAGCTGTGACATCATAACTTTCCACCGGCATGTTAGATTTAGCCACAAAGCCCGTGCCAAATATGGATAAGAAATTGCCATCGTAGTCTAGGGCGTCTATCTAATTCTCGTAACGGTATTGGCACATTTGAATATGTAAAGTAAAAACTTTAGATATNCCCTATTTCGCCCCTTTAGGGTTAAAATTTTTCAAAATCCCTTCTTAGTGGATGTCCAGATTATGAAAGTAAACATCTACCCAAATTTCACGTTTCTACCATCAGCAGTTACGGCTGTGCGTGCGTCTTACCTCAGTCAGTGAGGACAAGTCCTTTTATATATATAGATAATATATCCTCCTAATTTCCCCATATTTTATGGCAATTTAGCAAACTCACATTTCTCTCGTATTTTATGGTTAAAGGGTTTGATATGTTTGTTCATAATTCACCTTTTATTTGGAAATGGGAAATTAACCCACCCAATTTAATTAATGTTAAATTGAAAACGAAATTTATTCATATAAGCAACAATACTTCTCTTTAAACTTAAGCTTTCTCATAACAGAAATACTTATTAATATTTTATACTAAAATAATAAATTTTCAAATTAACCAACTTAATGTAAAATTGAAAATAACAACTATTATCGATACGACTAGCAATTTAATCTCGACGGAGAATATTTTAAATTAGACGTAAAACGTAGATTTGTTTAACGACTGGCCTGACTAGCATCCGGCGTTGATTATAATGAGCTCTAAATCATAGTATTCTACCTCTAGTTTAAAAATACCTCTTCACTCGTGTCAGATAGAGAAACTGGCACAGATTTAACCACTTTTTCTGTTATATTTCGTGTAAAATTGCCTAATTTACGAGTTTCTACGTTTACTGTCTTTTTATTGACTTGGTTTTATGTGGTTTGTTCTAATTTGAAATCATTTGAGAAGATGAATCTAAGGTTTTAATTAAGATTTTTATGTTTATGTCTAATTTAATTGTGTGTCGTTAAAATAAAACGCTTACAGGAGCCTAAACCGTAAATTTTCTAAATAAATTCTAATACATTGTTAACTTTAAACTTAAGATTTGATAATTAATCTTAGAACTTACTTATACTATAGACTTGTTGTTTAGAAGCATCGTTAAATATGTATATTATTAAACTATGCGTTGGTTAAATGAAAGTACAAAGTCAAATAATTTATATCGCGTCAAGTAAAATAGGAAAAAATGCTTAAATTAATTGTTTTTTGAAGTAGAGCACCTATTAAAAATTTATTCGTCGCCCCTATTATTCCACGTTGTTGTCATTTAAATGTCAATAAGCCTAAAATATTTGTCGTCGCACCCGTTACGCTGACATTTTGTTTTAACACTCATCCTACCTAATTGGCTTATATCTTTAGCTAAAAAATAAAATCAGCTTCACGCTGTATCCCGCACACAGCAGGGTAGGCAGAGGGACCCTAGTGTTAAGATACCCCGTTCCCCAATTTGAATTGAATTTGTATTTGAAGAACTCAACGTTGGGCTTATGCCGTGGTGCCTAAGCGAAAAAATTTAAATATTAATAAATAATAATTCATTCTTCTGAATGGTAATCGAACCCACAACCGACGCGTATAGTCACACTCTTGCGATATGACGGTCTAATAATGTTTATTTCTTTTTCAGATCTAAAATATATGGAATATTGAGCTATGGCTGCTATGGCGAAAGGACGGGCACGGCGTACGTCGCGAGGTGTTCGCTCAAATTTTGAACGTTCAAAATAGTTAATGGATAGATAGTGGCACCGTCGGTTGTGTGATGTGATAGTGTTGTGTTAGTGTCGTGTTAGTGTAGTGATAATGTCGGAAGAGCGATCGCGGCGGCTGTCGCAGATATTTGACCCGCTGTCCAGGTTCACTGACCACAGCGGCGCGGGTCAGTCATCTAGCACGCCGAACAGTCCGCGTTTGATGCCCCGGCGGTCGAGGGACCCACCGCCACCGCCACCCAGGTAAATATACTTTTTTATAGCTTTTATGTATTAATTGATAATATTTCTTAAAAATAATCAAATTAAGGGGATGAGACGTTCCTGAGTGTATGCATGTTTGTATATTTATCCAGAATTTTCTTGAAAACTAAAAGTAAAAGTAAAAAAGTGAACCTTTTTGGTTTAAAGGAAGTAAATTTCAAGTTGAGGATTGTCCAACTTTTTTATCCACGTATTTGTGTACTAGACAGGTATTTTAAAAGTTGACGTCATCGTCAAATATAAAACCTTACGGAGAGACGATTACATTTCGATATTTATCACTATTTATCTCATAAGAACAAAGGGAGTGTGCAATCCCCTTGATGGAATTCGAATCCATAAACACTTTTAAATTGCCCTACAAAACTTCATAGTCGCTTCATTGTCTGTACATATAAATAGAAATAAAATGCATGTTTGTTTTGATATACAGTTTTCATTGAAGCTGATAATTTGCATATTATTTTCATACATAATTTACAAATCTATTTATAATCTTTTAATATTTAGAATAATTTAAATTCTGTTTTAAAATTATGCACAACTAAAATTATGCTTTTTTCGAATAGAAATTCTTTAAAATAGTCAATGTAACGGAACGTGAACACGCTACTCCATGTATGTATATGTATAATATAAATGTGTCAGCAGTGTGACAGGTCGAAGGAATTCATTTCTTATAAATTATTTTGTTAACAATTATTGTAAGATAAAAGATGTTGGGTGAAAAATGGAGAATAGAGAGTTTTGACCATACACTCTACTGAACCTACATATTATTCCTATATGCTATAAAAACCTTAAAAACTATTAAAAAGTTAAACTCCAGCCTAATTAAATAATCAGAGCGAGTTATCAGTTGAAATAACTTTAATTAGAAATTACATAACAAACATTATGTAAAATATAATATAACGTTGTAATCACATTTTCATCCGACAACACCCGACTGTCATTAGGTACTAGGACCTAGTTCTGCATAATCTAGCCGTAGGTAATTACTGTAGATTGCAGGCGAGTTCCCCTGGTTAGAGAAATCGATGTATTAAACTATTATGTTATTAAAACATTTATTTGGGTAAACAAGTTAATTTTTTTGTAGAAATTAATTTGATTCTGTGAATTTAATAGTTACTCTCGAATAGAGCTGGTTAGTAATGGTAACTAATTGCATTGAAATAGTTTAAATAAATGACGAGGCAGGGGCACTCGATATCCATAATCTATAATTCAACGGAAAGTGTGGAGCGGAGTGTTTTAACACTTCCTAGTGTTAGGACACTCCGCTCCCTACCCTGCTACATACGGGAGCATATACTACTATTATACATATGGTGTTAATAGTTTGAACTAAGCCTATTATCATCTAAAGCGATATACGCACGTGCATACATGCATATCTATATTGTAAGAGAATAGCTAATAAGCGGTGGTTTCTATATGAGCCAGTTGAGTTCTAAGCCGCGTCAAAATCATGTATTTCATAAATTTTATTATAATTTCTAATTTTTCGAGTGTATTCGTAAATATTTCGGGACATCATCATCATCATCATCACTGAGAGGAGAGTACAAAGCATCTATATGAAGATTTTAGTTTTCTACTTATAGTAGTTTTGGCTATTCATATCACTCATTTTCGTTTTATAATTTTTCCAATCACTATTTATAATATAAAAATGGTGTAATACTCTGTTTTCCAAGCCAATAACGCGACTAGAATATTAAACATATTTAATAGTAATATTGTTCATCAGCACACCTTCCTGTTCAATTTCGTCGCTAAATTATTCAAAGGTAGGCCGCATATATAACGTAATTACTGATACGTTTCACTGCAATAACAGTGTACCTATGCAGTTTTCCAATCTAATTTAATGCATTCTATACTGCGGTTGGGTTTCGATTGTTAGAAGTTTTTAAATTTATTTTAATGACGTTGTTTATGTGTTTGCATATGTTATTATTTATTTTTTCATTATCGTCTATTTCTCCAATTTTTGGGAATACAGTGTAGAAAAAGGTCACTCTGTTATTTACTTTGTAAGTTGCAAAATCTACCATTAAATTCCAGATAGAGGCCACTCGAGAAAATGAAATATTCATTTACGTTTATATTTCCATTTCTTCGCTCTGGTGTCGAGGTATAACGCGGCGTTGAATTCTGTCACTCAACACGCAATGCCTCCAAAATTCGGCAGAAAGTGGGGAACGGATTGTCTTAACTCTAGGTTCCCTCTGCCTACCCTGCTGCGTGCGGGATACAGCGTGAAGCTGANTTCTCCAATTTTTGGGAATACAGTGTAGAAAGAGATCACTCTGTTATTCACTTTGTATGTTGCAAAATCTACCATTAAATTCCAGATAGAGGCCACTCGAGAAAATGAAACATTCATTTACGTTTATATTTCCATTTCTTCGCTCTGGTGTCGAGGTATAACGCGGCGTTGAATTCTGTCACTCAACACGCAATGCCTCCAAAATTCGGCAGAAAGAAGGGAACGAAGTGTCTTAACACTAGGTTCCCTCTGCCTACCCTCCTGTGTGCGTGAAGCTGAAAAAAAAGTATACCTAAAATATTAATGGTTCATGTAATATACCTATAGCAAAGAAAAAAAAAATGTTTGAAACTTATTAAGTTGAATCAGCATGAATGTTCTGAATTATTAATATTCTCAATCAGCCAGTTAATCCCTAGAAATTACATTTTATTTGTTTACTTCATCTCATTATAATTGCATTTCAACGAGAAAATTATTGTAAATTGAACTCGTTTGTGCCGGATTGATCGCGGATAATGTTGAGGACTCAGTGAGTGATTGGTGAAGTAATCGTGTTACACTATTAGGGTAAAATTCAAATGCGACACGATAATGCTAACATGTTTTTTTCAGCTTCACATTGTATCCCGCCCAACAGGGTAGGCAGAGGGAACCCAGTGTAAGGAAATCCCGTTCAACATTTTCCACGGAAATCCAGAGGTGTTACGTGTTGAGTGGCGAAACTCAACGCTGTGTTTTGTCTCGACACCAGAGTGAAAAAACGAAAATATTAACTATTTCGTTCCCTCCAGTGGGGATCGAAGCCACATCCGTTCGCGTTTACACTTGTGCCACTGCTCCATTACTGGCCTCACGACTAAAATCTTTTCTGACTAAAATCGATTTATTTATTGTCCAAAATATATGTCAAATTTGTCAATAAAAAATATCTCAACTTCTACCCGATTTTGGACCGCGGCTTGTATTGAGTGTATACCACGTTTGTTAGTTCAATTTCAAAGTATGCCATAATTGTGTCTATCGTTTTTGGTCTTATTAGTTAGTCATGTAAAAATTATATTTATAAGCAAAAAAACTCAAACTTTTGATATATCGATAAATTTTGTTAATAAAATAATTACATCCGTAAGAATTTGGATTTTTTTGTACAAATTACTTTTAAAAATGTTCGTGGTGAAAAAATAATAATCAATCCATTTAGTTTATTTTACCATTTTAATAAAAAAGACTAAGGAAAGTAAATAATAAAGTCCCTAATTATTAAATATATTTCCTTACAGCATCTGTACCAAACAAATAATCCCTCACATCATCAAGCCATACGAAATATATCATATAAAATTACGCCAGGGTGAAATATGTTCCATTTAAATTGATGAACCCTATCCCATATTAATGCTGCGATAATACGTCCTGCGGTTGAATATTAATGCAGTTGAAGAGATATTTTTATGTGCGTGTTTATTATTATGTCGTTATAGTATAGTTTATATTTTTGGTGGGTGTTTACTATTATTTCTATTTCTTTAGCTTCACGCTGTATCCCGCACATGGTATGCAGATCCTGGGAATCTGGTGTTGAGATATTCTGTTTCCAGGAAGTCATTTCCGTTACTCACATTCCGCCGAACTCTGGAAGCATTCCGTGTTGAGTGGGGAAAACTCCACGCCATGTTGTGCCTTGTTAACAGAGTGGAAAAATTACAATATTAAATATTTTATTTCTTTTCGAGTGGGAATTGAATCCACAATCTGTCGTTGTTTTACAGTTGCATGCTTGTGCCCCTGCGTCAGGACTGGCCTCTAAGTTACTATAGTTCTAAAGTTAATGTACGAAATAAATCGAAGAGTATAATATATTTCTTTTTATCTTAACCAGTTTACTCATTTTTCATTAAGATTGGCTTATCTGGCCGATGATGGCTGTTCACGATGATTTATAAAAATAAACTTTTAGAATTTTGAATAATGTGTTTTTGAAGAAGAAGATAACATTGAGTTCGTTGTAGAAACCCACTTAAGATAGACATTGTGTACTACCAAATATTTCTTTTATAGTCTCGCTCTATCTCGTTCATAGCAGCGTAAGCAGAGGACACTCCCGTTCCGTATTTTCCACCAAATCCAGGAAGCATTGCGACACCAGAGACCAGACCCAAGAAAATGGAAACATTAAATATTTCATTTACTCGAATAGGAATCGAACCACCACCTTTATACAGTACGCACAGTATCTAAAATCTAACTATCGAATATTTTGGGCCAAGTAGATACTAGTTCAACAAATATCCATTCAATAGGAATCCTGCATGACGTCCTCGCACACAAATCGAAGTATTAGCTGTTCTCAATATCCGTGTTATCAGATTGCAAATTTTCGTATCCAAAATGCTAATCTATTGTTTGTATTCGTGGCCGGTAGCGTTGTCCTTGTCATTATTTATTTTAGCTATGTCGGAATTTACATAAGGATTTGTCTATGTTTTTAGTGTTTTTTTGATATTATTTCAAAGTCAATGACAGCTATTTAAGTTTTTAATTATTGGTATTGCTTACGCGAGTGTTTGTTAGTTCGATCCTCACTCGAGGGAATTAAATATTTATTTAAATTTTTATTTTCATTTCTTCACTCGTGTCGAGGCAAAGCACAGCGTTGAGTTCCGCCACTCAACCGCAATGCTTTCAGAATTCGGCCAAAAGTGGGAAACGGAGTGCCTTAACACTATGTTTCCTCTGCCTGCCTGCTGTGTTTGAGATGCATGAAGCTGAAAAAATAAATAAAAATAGGTTCAAGCTTCAGAACAACTGTGATTCACAACTGATGTCTTTTTATTTAAAAAGTCTATTATTCTTTTTAACATTTCAATAGACAGAATGTCAAATATTTATGCATTACATTAGTTTGGGTTTCTGTTAGAAATGTTAGAAATAGTTTTTTTGAATTATCAATCTCTGCTGGAATAACGTCTCCAATTGGGCACATCCACTGTGCCTCGGTGTTCGTAGTGTCAAAACATAAAATATTTCTTTTGCTGGAAAGATGGCCTAAGTTACTAATAAGGAATTCTAAGTTTAATGTAATCAAAGAAAAAACTGCTAGAATATGCGAACTGGAGTGACTGGCCTCGCTCGACCTTACAGTAGGAACATTGAACATAAATTTCATGCTTCATTCGCTTTACATATTTATAAGAATTATGCGATGTTTTTCTGCAATTTACTATGTTTCTTTTATTATTCACATTTAAATTCACTTTTAAATGCTGGACGTTGTTCCTAAAGTACTATTTTATTATGTTTTATTAGGTTTTTAGTTTACCTATTGTGTTATTTTTTTTTATTTATCCTTTAATTTTAGTTTTAGTTAAATGAAATTGTTAAACATAGCTGTTCAATCATTAGCGATTGGGATATGTCTAATTATAACATAATTATACTAAGTAGTTCCTGAGATACGCGCGATTAACCAAACTATCTTGTTTTATAACGATGGTATTGCTGTAAATCATGACATTTTCGACGTCTGGTTTGATAAAGTGCAGGAATAGATAGATATAGCCCAATACACAATGATATATGTAGAATTAAGATTAAGATACACAATGATATAGTAGAACTATATTTTACATGAAAATATAAAAAAGTAAAATATATTTGCTTCCAGACCATTCGCACATTCCTCTCGCTTGGATCCGCTGGAATACGAATTGGCAGCCGCTGACATAGGGTCAGTGAACTGGCAAGAACGATGCTTGGAGCTGCAGCTGGAACTACACAGGAGCAGGCACCAGGCGACGAGAGTGCGTGACATGTTGAGGGATAAGGTTAGTTCTTTGAAATATGTATAAAAAAATTTAAGATTATTTTTTTAAAGTGATTTGTAAAAAGCAGGCTGAGGGGTGAAGTTAATTACAGTAATATAATTGTGTTATAATGACTTGTTATGATTATACTATTTTAATAAAAAACAAAACACCACGTTCAAATTGTACTCCTTTATTAGGATTATAAAAATATCTCCTAAAATCGAGTAGAAACTATCAAAATCAAGAAGAAGTCACATAATCCATCCATCCATCCATTCATCAGCCTTTCAACGTCCACTGCTGGACATAGGCCTCCCCTAATTCTCGCCACTCCGTCCGGTCCTGTGCCCTTTGAAACCAGCGGATTCCCGCTGTCTTCTTAAGGTCGTCGGTCCACCTGGTTGGAGGGCGGCCTGTGCTCCTTTTGCCGAGACGGGGTCGCCATTCGAGTACCTTTCTGTCACAAATCACATAAACGTATGTTTATGTTATTATATATGTTTATTTTTATTAAGAATCAATAGTTATCATTTACTAATAAGATTTAATTATAAACTAGATTGCATTGCATTTTTTTATGTTTTAAGATTTATTAATATGGGTGTTGTACTAAACTGACGTAAAAAAATTGTATGTCAATAAAAATATACGAAAGTGTCACAAAGTACTCGTAGTTCGAATGACACCCGATACACACGCAACACTACCTCACTCCAGGTCCACTTGAACACAATTGAAGTAACCTCACCGAGTGACAAATGTATATTTGTGTGAGTGACAAATTGAAGGCTTTTATTTTCTATATCAGTTATTAAGTCTCTTTTGCAATATATGTTAGATGTTAACATTTTTATTCTTTACAAAAGCCTGAGAGGTAATATTACCTCTCAGGCTTTTGTTTGTTTGAACGCTTTAACCTCAGGAACTAATGGTTTATGTTATAAAAATATTTTTATGTTGAATAGTCTTTTTATCGAGAATGTTATATAACGTTAATAGTTTCCATGCATACTCTACCTACAGGGTACATCCTGTATAAGTCTAAAAACGCAAAACCTCAGCTTCTTGCAAAAACAAGTGGACGGCGAAATATGAAGAACGTTTCAAAAACAGTATAGTTTCAATTATGTAATTTCGTACGCGCCATTTAACCC
The DNA here is from genome assembly GCA_036379175.1 of Heliconius cydno galanthus. Lineage (NCBI taxonomy): Eukaryota > Metazoa > Arthropoda > Insecta > Lepidoptera > Nymphalidae > Heliconius > Heliconius cydno. The sequence goes on from JAKRZM010000265.1 coordinate 645,304, forward strand.
ATACCCAAAAACCCAAATCAATTAACTAAATAAACGCAAAATGCCACGTAAATAGATTAAACCATACAAATTCCCATTAAACTCATACATAATTATAATATAAATCCACAAATTAAATCGAAACATTAAAAGCGTGGAGTAATTAATAAACACAGTTATCGCTTAGCCTTTATTAAATTGCCCAATTTTAATTCGAATAGCTCATACTGTTGCGGCGTTAAACGTAATGCAGTGATATATCATTCGCCTCGTAACACTATATTTTGTTCGTTGTAAATAAACGTACATATGTACATAATATTTATAATATTTATTCGTAAATAAATGTATACCTTATGAGGCCAGCCGCGGCGCAGCTTGTGGTTTCGATTGCCATTTGAAAGGAAATATTTAATATTTTTATTTTTATGCTTTGGTGTCGAGGTAAAGATGGATAATACTCTGACATGGGTTCCTCAAATAGCGCGCAAGGCCTTTGCTGCTATTAGGAGGGTAAAAAGATGGAAAAATTTATTGCCGCTTAAAACTAAAATATCATTAGCTCAATCTCTTCTTTTTCCTATACTGGATTATGCAGATTCCTGTTACCTAGATTTGTCACAGCAGTTACTAAATAAACTCGAACGTCTCCAAAACGTAATAATCCGATTCATTTTTGGACTTAGGAAATATGATCATATTACCGAATATCGAGTTCGACTAAAATGGTTGACCATGAAACATCGTCGCAATTATCATGCACTCGTCCTTTTATACTCTATCTTGTATCTCCCTTTAACTCCTTCATACCTCAAACAAAGATTTACTTTCCTGGGCTCCCACTCTCAGTCTCTCAATCTACGTTCTAAATATGACAATGTATTGGAGGTTCCATTATGTCGCACCAAGTGCTATGGTGAATCATTCACCGTAAAGACGATAAAATTATGGAATGAGCTACCGCGGTTCATCAGGCAGTCGACATCTGTCAACATCTTCAAGCACCGTCTTAAAGAATATTACCTGTCGTTGTAGTCTATGTACAGTGTATGTATTTTATGATATTATGTATGTATGTATAATACTGTATTTATATATATGTATGTTTATATGTATATATATTACTTTATNTTTATTACCAGATCTAAGAAATTCAATTTTTCATTACTACAAAATGAGAATAGAACCTTGAATCTTACTCTATGTCACCCTAACTCACCGTCTTTCTCATTTTTGTTTTCTTATTATTTTCTCTAAATTAAGAATTTAGTTTTATTATTTTTGTTTTATCGACGCATTTCTTGCAAGTCCTGCGCCTATTTCAACAAATATTGAATAGAAAACTTTTATACCTGTATGTTCTTATGAAAATATAGCAACGGGGACCATTTTTGATGTACTTAAGAGATATAGGCGTAAGTTCCAGCCATAAACGTGATTCCATCAAACGTTAGTTGCGTGGAAAAGATTCCCTTTATCCCTTATAGATTGATATCGGCCGTTTGACGTCGTAAATAACAATATTCAGGTCAAATGTGAAACTTCGTCATTTTACTCGCATGTTATAGGTTCTCATTTTACATGTAACTATGAAAATATTTGTTTTTGTTCTATAGCTTTACTCGTGGATGAAATTAATGTATATGGGAACAAAATGTTAATAACTGTAACTAAATGTATAAGAAGATAAGTGCGGCGTTGAGTTCGGCAACTCAACACGCAATGCCTCCAGAATTTGTCAGTAAGTGGAGAACAGGACCATCTTAATGAGAAAGGAGTGTCTTAACAATAAATTCGTTCTGCGTACCCTGCTAAGTAAGATATAAGAAAGATATAAAACATTATCATTCATGGTAATTGATATGATAAAAAAGAAATGACGTATGCTTATTATTATTTTTTTAATAATAAACCTTTTATTAAAATATAAACGAAAATTGAATCTGCAAATAATAACTTCACTAGTCAATGAAATATAATTCATTCACGAACAATCAAGTTGATAATGAAGTCCTTGACCCCAGCACTGTTGTCAACTCCCATGGATAATACTCATATAATGAATGGATAATGACAATAACATTATAATTATATTGTTTCCGTACATTTTTTTTTGAGGTAGATGGAGAGATAGGATATTCATTTCTCCGCTTTCTGTAAATTTAAGAGATGAGTATAATTGAAAGCTACTATTAATGGCGCTTCAGGTCCATTTATTCATTGAAATAAGTTTTGATCTAATTGAGCAACGATTCGGCGGTATGTAGGGAACGGAAGTGTCTTAATGGGAACGGAGTGTCTTAACATTAGGTTGCCAGGTCGGTTCCGAGGAAGCTAGAGAAAAAAAGATGACAAAAAACACAAAGATAAAACCTTCAAAGTCGCCTTTCAAATTCAATAGCAATACCGTCTGTTTAAATCCAGAAGTTAGCCGCGAAACCGTCATCTGGTCTTTATAGCCCGGGGATTTAATTTCGCGTGACATTATTCACGTTCCCGGTAAGTTTTTGCGTTTCGAAATATCACGGGGAAGAGTTTATGATAGATGGTTGATCCATTTTTCATTGCTTTTGGACTCGCCGTACTGCTAACTCTGTAGAAGTGTATAAATATATGAAACGAATAACATATATATTTTTTTATTATAATGTTAGAAAAATAAATATTATAAATTAGATTCCATTATGTCCATTATCTAAATACGCATCAGATAATACTCAATATTCACTGTGATGAAGTAATTTAAAACACTATCCTCTAATCAATAATTAAGAATGGATGACACAAGTCACTTTAGTTTTATTAAAAACAATTAGCTATCAGCTTTACGCTGTATCCCACACACAGCCAGGGTAAGCAGAGGGAACCTAGTGCTACGACACTCTGTTCTCCACTTTCCGCTTTTTTTTTCTATCTTTGCCTGGGTACCAGAGTGAAGCTTTGTGCCCCTGCGCCACGACCGGCCTCGCCCACTACCTTTCACGACTGCGCTAAGACCGTCGCTATAGCTATATTAACTAGACAAGCACAAGAAAAAGTAAAATATAAAAATATTTTTAAATTTCACATTTCCCCATAAGGTGTATATTTGCATAGCTGATCAACTCTGAGACCTAGACAGCTCTTAGCGTGCATGTGAAGCGTGAAACGAATCTTGTAAGTGGCATCTCCAAAGTCATCTCTTTCGCTCCATTAGTGCATAGTCAACGACTCATATCTCAGCGAGAGCAATAACATACTCTGGGAAAACTAAAATATTGTAAGGATTTCCATATGTTGGAAAAGTTTACTTATTAAACCTACTCGAAACTTAGTCTATCTTATTTAGTAAGACTCTATTAAGTTTTTTAATATATAATATGTTGCTTTAGAAGCTATTTAAAACGGTTGAACCATCAAGTTGAGGCATCATATCATGGGGCAGTATTCATAGATCTCAGCAATAATTGTGGGTCCGATTTGGAGGGGATAAGTATATTTAAATTATCTTTATTTGCCACTTTGGTATAAGGAAGCGCGGCGTTGAATTACGTTATTCAATGCGTAATATTCCAAATTCGGACAGAAAACAAATACTATTCTATTTTCGATATTGATTATATCAGATTTTTAGATACTATAATACATTTAAGACATTAAAATAACAATCATTTCAACGTGGTTACCAGACTGAAACTAATGTCTCGATGTTATATATGTACATTTACATATAATATGTATATGTAGTCTGTATTCTACTGAAAGCGCTTACTAATTGGGGCGTGACGAGATCTAAAAGAATGGTTAAATTCTCTATTTTAAAAAGTTTACAATTTTACTTTTAAAAAGCAATTAGTGTTTTGAAGAGATAAACGAATTAAATTAAACATACGATGCCTACGATGATTAACAATATACTTCTCGAAAATACGAAGAAAACGTAGAGTTATCACTCTGTTCTTATTTTTAGTGGTTGGATGTGATGTGTTATGCTCTTTTTAGCTTCACACTATATCTCGCACATACCAGGGTAGGCAGAGAGAACCTTCTGTCAAGACATTCCTTCTGTCAATGCGTTTCCATTAAGACTCGCAGAACTCAACGCCATTATATTTTCGTCTCCTCATTCTAGAAGACAAAGTAAAGCCTTGACTTAAAAAACGCTATATATTGAATTTAAGCGAAGGAACTAAAAACGGAGAGAAAAGAGTGTTTTATCTAGTCAAGTTAAGTAAGGTTAGCTTCTATCTGCATACCTATATGCAGAATGAAGCGTAAACTTAAAAAAGGTACCGTATAACAATTAGAGGAAAAAACATCTAAAAAAACCTACAAATTCGAGTAGAAATCATTAGGAAAGCAATAATTGACGATTTCACAATGAATCTGTAAGGATCTCAATGACTGAAGTTTTAATTAAGCGGAGTGGAACGTTTAGGGCACTTTATAAAGTTTAGCGACTGTCAACATTGTACTGGGATTTGCTTGTAATTTATCGATAGGAAGTCGTTACAGAAATACAGTTTTTTAAAATCTATTTTAAAGCTAAAATAATTAAATATTGTTTTCTATATTTTAATATTTTTAAGTATTAAAATTATTAAATAAGAAACGAGGAGGATATCTACTATTTATACTCTATATCGTTTATTTTTCTCTTAAACTTATTCTAAAATTACATTATTTTTTTTCATAGTAGCATTAATATATTCAGAACTTAACACCATAGCGAAGAAATGAAAATATTAAATATTTCATTTGCTCGAGTAGGAATCGAACCAACGTAGGCAGGTGCCACGACTGGCCCCAACACTACTATTAATAGACGAATACTATAGACTGCAATATCAATTGAAATGCTGATATTTATGTAAAAAACTTATAGACTAAAATAATAGTGAATTTACGAGTCTAAACTTAAATTGTTTCACGTTATACAATAACACCAGCCAGATATACAAATAAACGAACACACCATTTATCTTTTTAAAGTGAGAGTCAAAACTAGCAAAACTGTGCAGACAAAAGTGATAATTTACTTTTAGATGGCAGTGGCTGCCATGTTTCAATATCATACATCTTCCTAGTGGATATTTATCTTCTCTTTTATTGTTACGTTCTGTTTTACTATATAATATTGAATGCGAATTGTGCTTTAGACAAGATAGTTGCGTGTTTTTTACTTCACGCTGTATCCCGCATACAGGAGAGGGAACCTCCGTTCCATATTTTCTTCCGAATTCTGGAGGCGTTTACGTGTTGACTGGCAGAACTCAACGCCGCGCTTTACCTCGACACTACATCGAAGAAATAGAAATATAAATTTAAATAAATATTTCTTTTCCTCGATTAATTCCTCCTTTTCGATTAAATGTAGTATTAATAACTGGGACTTAAAATGCAATAGCTTTAGTTCAATGTATTACGAGCACGAGCAACTCTCCGGAAAAATATAAAGCTTAGAGACAAAAAATCACGTATAGTAGAATCCAAGCATAGCCCTTGAATTATCAAATAAACTGACAATGACAAAAGTAAAAACTTAATACTTATACACGTATAAACAACTCTTTTTAAACGTATTAGATAGCACCATTTGTACTAAAAAAATAAAGGCCCGTATTGGTAGACTCTCAAGTCTAAGATCGATCTTGAGCAGCCGTTTTCATTTCGAAACCTGAGAACGTGGTATAAATCCGGGTCTAGCTGTATAATATATTCTAATTTCCTCATACCCGTTTGACAGTTCCATAAATAACGCATAAAAAACTTTTATTTCGTTGCCAAATAAAACGCAATACATATACATATTTGTCAAAACCCGTGTCCGCTGTGTTCTTCCCGTGTGCATTGAATTTGTAGCGCTTTACCTTTTACAAATCGCACCTTTGAAATTGCACGTGAGATGTAGTGTAGGGTGGTTCAGAGACTTGAAATTAGCTGTTAATTTTGATTTCTATGTGTAAGTAGTTTATTTTGCATTGCTATTGCTATGATTAGTCCAGTAAGAATAGCTCAACACAAGCTTGCTTGACTGTAGATGCAACAGGCTGTGGGTTCGATTCTCAATCGAGGAACTCAAAATATTTAATAGTTAATTTTCTTGGCTCTGGTGTTGATGTAAAGCGTAGCGTTGAGTTCTGCCACTCACGGCTGTCTGTTTTTACCTCCTCTATACAACAGCCTCGCGTTTCTCCACGTTTAGCAGAAAAATAAAAAAAAATAGTGTCAAATCATTCCGTTCTTTACTATGTATTACCTACACATAATAGGTTATGTATAATTTTTGTATTTTTTCAATAACACGATAAAATTGTGTTACTATTTATTGCGTAAACAATATAATTATGTTATTAACATTTAATCAACACTTCACAAGTTCTTCAAAAATATGTATTTTATGTTCTAACTTAACTGGTTACTCTAGTTCTCAGTACTCTGTACAAATCTCAAAAGGCCCATACATCACTTCGCTACAGGCGTTCTCAGTTACGATAAATCAATCGCTCCCAAATAGCTTCCAACTATTACAAATATTTTAATCTAAACTCACGAGCAGGGCAACTTTACGAAATAACGTATAGTTTAAAGAAATATCTAATTTTATTCATTTTTATTATATTAATAACTTTTTTGATAAAGAAATTACTTAATTTAAACAAAAAATGTACAAAATAGAAGCTGTAATTGCTTTACTTCATAATAAAATACATAGTAATTATATCTTTCATCTTGAAAGAAAAAGATATTAATATTACATCATTATGTGTTTCCATTTCCGCCCAATATGAAATATAGAACTTAGTGTTAAGACACTCCATTTCTCATAAACACACTACTGTTTCCTACTTTGCACCGAATTCTCGATACATTGCGTTTTGAATGAAAGAACTCAACGAAGCGCTTTACTACAGAAAATTCAAATATGAAATATTTTACTAACCCGAGTAGGTATCGAACCCATAACCATCACGTTAACATAAAAATATACTCTAAAATAAAAAAAATAAAGCTTAGTATAAACTCTCTACACATTGACCAGCTCTCCTATATCGAAACACTTCTAAATAGCCTCAATTTAAAAGATGGCAAATAGGTAAAATGCAACAGATTCGTTTTTATTCCCTTTGAGTTTCACTCGAATGCACTTGCCACTGGACGTATGAAATCAGCACCAGCACCAGTGCGGACCACGCAGAACTACACTTAGAATAGAAATGGCATAAAATCGTTTTGTTTAGTTGTTATTTTTTTCTTGTTTCCTAATTTTAATAGTAAAATAGTTTATTAAATCGTTAATATAATAGTAAACAAATGTTTATAAATTTAATTCATATTGGAAACATTATTATGCATTATATTAGATATTTTTTTCCTCAAATTGTACCTTCTGTTAACGAACGAGAGTTAACAATTTTCTTAACCGAATCGGAGGCTATGCTAACTTTTAAGAAAATAAGCTTAAATTACTTTATATTATGTACAATTAAAGAAAATCATTTTTTAAGAAAAAATAATATTTATTTACATGTTTTCATAGAGCACTATCCCGGATATAAATACGTAGATAGAGACACCTACATTTAACTGTTTCATTTTGCAATCCACGTGTTTTTTTTCAATTAGGTCCAATCTGAGTCAGCACGGAAAATGCTGAAATCCCTTCTTTTATACTCTCTAAGCTAGAACATAGAAAGATACTGCAAATGGAATGGAGATTGTCTATCGTTTTATGTAACTGGCTCGTACGTATTGGATTTAAAGTGCTGTTAGTGCTATTGTTCTGAGTAAATTATTCTATTAATTTAGTTTGGAGATCTTTATTGAAGACGTCTGTTTGTATGTATCTAAAAGGATAGATATGTATGTTATATTTATTTGTTTTGTTCTTTCTTTAGTTGAGGAAGTATTTAATTAATTTGTCTTATATAGTTTTTATATATTGTTGATTTTATTGTTTTAATATTTTTTCACCAGTTGCGCATTTTCTTTAGATGTTTTTCACATTAATGTAATATAGGCAGGCGTCTTCATTTTTTATATAAAATATCAATGACTGAAATGCACTAGTAAGAATATTCAATAAACAAAAATGTTTCAACATTTTAGCCTTACGTCAAACTTATATATACGTATCCAAAAATAATATACCAAATTGAGAACCTCCTGACGGCGCCAGTAAAATACCGTTGAAACTATGATAAAATTTTATAACTTTTAAATTTCCTTCATCCTATATAAGTTTTCAGCAACATTTTATATTATCATGCACTTTTCATTGAACTTTAAAATTGAAGCTTCCGTCACTGTGAGCGTTTTAGCTGAGATTTTCACATATTTTAAGTAAAATACAGTATGGGACTACAATCTCGCTTGCATTAGGGCCGTCTCGTCTAATAGTTATAGCATCTATAAACGTCTATTGTTATTAGGGCGGTCGTAGCGAACGAGTTGTGGGTTCAATTCGACTCGAGGGAATGAATTATTGTCCCCGTATCTCAGGATATAGTGTCTCAAATTCGGTTGGACAGTGGACAACGAAGTGTTTTAACACTAGGTTTTCTCTTTACCCTGCCATGTGTGGAATAAAGCATGAAGCTAGAAAATCTTATGTCATCTATTTATACATATCTTTAGAATTATTAGTTACTTCATATTATTTTCTTAGTGGAGAACGAGGTCACTTAATACAAGGTACTTGCTCAGTTTGGAAATCTCCTGAGAATTGCTTTAGTTTTACATATAAATATTAATTCGTGAGACGCTTGCACTTATGTCTACTGGCAACACTGAAAACAATACTTCACAAGAATAACATAAATTCATAAGCTCTATTTTCTTATTATTAAATCTTTTTTCACGCACAAACTGCCATTCAAAACTAAGTACCAAAACAAAAAGGTGATATCAAGTATTACGCAAAACTGTTATCCAGAAAGGGGGGCACGTTACAGGGAGGGTCGTGTCGGAATTTTTAATTCAATTATGATAGCGATCTTGTTTAATGACCGTTCTTTTGCAGGACGCGCTTTGTGTCAACCCCGCTTAGGCCCTCGGATGGGAAGTAAACGTTTTATATTAGGCTCTACGTATTATCTTATTGGTTTCTTTGATTATTTTAATTTTTTTTAGGTTTTACGCTGTATCGGGCATATAGCTGGCTAGGCGGAGGGAATCTAGTGTTTAGACGCACCGTTCTTCACTCTCCGAGACTTTTCGAGACGTTTGTGTTGAATTCATTCCCCCGAAATAATATATTCACCAATGACATTTATAAGTATTGGACTTATAACACAAAAAACCGGACAAGCGCGAGTCGGGCTCTCACACCGAAGGGTTCCGTACAAAAATTGGAGGTGAAATTCAAGCTTAGTTTAGATACCTCACCTCACTTGAACTAGCGAGCGAGCTACCAAATTTTGACCCCCTTTTAAGGCTATTATTTTTTTATGATTTCACAATAAAAGTTCTTGAGATAAAGAGTCTTTAAAGGCAGACAAACAGACAACAGAGTGATCTTATAAAGGTTCCTTTTTTCCTTAAAAGTCCGGAATTCGATATATATAAAAATATATATATTTAAAAAAAAAGGTTCTAAAATCACTTTAGACTATAAACAAAATTATAACATAATTTTCACCTCTCAAAAATTCTACATGAAAAGGAATAAATCACATAAATTATAAAAAAACCAGCTGCCAAACTAACTTTATAAATTAAAAAATATAAACCTGTGAATTTTTTAAATGTGAAGGCGGCAAAATTCAATTTTGACAAAATAAAATTGGAAACGTAACGTAAAAAGCGAAATCCCAATAAACGAAATTAAATTTGTAAGTCCAACTTGCTTTTTCGGTGGATGGGTGGGAAAAAAATTTCATGGCGATAAATTTGTCAGTCGAGGCCAGAAAGTTTCATGTTAATTCAATCAAACGGCCGGCCTGGCTTATGTTTGATGAAGGAAAATCTCCGCTGCTGCCTTTTTTTTTTGATAATTTACAATATCCACGTTCTAAATTATTGCTAGTAGTGAGTTGGAGTTCAATAAGTAACTCTTAATATTCTTCATGTTAGCATAAGTTACATAATTTTTAGTTTATTTAGTGTTTTTGCTGATTGTTGAATTTTAGGCAAAGAAGATACCTAAATGAAAATTATGTTATTAGATGACGTAAAACATATGATAATATTAGTTTTAGTATATACTATGTTTTTTACATATTTACTACTTTAATATAAAATCCCTGAATGTCACTTTGTAGATTGTAATTTTATTTTTCTGTTTTCGTCGTACTTTTTTTTATTACTGTTTCAACTAACTATTTACATTTAAAGAGCAAATATATATTTAAGACCGATATGGCACACGAGCAGAATCGTGCGATTATAAAAGCGTCTATTGTGGATTCGATTCCAACTCGGCAAAATTAAATATTTAATATTTTCATTGCCTCGCTCTTATAACACCACTCAACACGCCATGCCTCAAGAATTCGAAGGAAAGACGGCAATAAATACTTAGCTAAATAATTAATTAATTAATAGCTAATCGAGTGTCCTAATTGTAGCTTCTCAGGCTCCCTCTGCCTACTCTGCTATGTGCAGGATAGGGTAAAACGAAAAAAAGAAAATATATATCTAAATCTACATCATCTTAAACTCGGTACCTGTTATTTATACCTCCAGACAGACAGTACAAGATAATCGTTCCAAACAGAGAATTCTCTGTTCCAAAAGAATTTATAACTTTGAATCAGGGGAGAGCATTGTTTGGCGTTTCGCATTCTGACGGTTAATTTGCACATTAACGGAGAAAAAAAATTCTCCGAATAAATGAGTATTGTGAACAAAGGATTTCTTTAGCGTTCCAAGAGATGAATGCTCCGAATAATGACATTTTTTAAGGCGTTTTATATCTCGTTTAACTTTTGCTGTTATTTTTGTTTGGACGTTGACCTAGAAAAGGAAATTATATGTACTAGTATTTATATCGATTTCAAATCTTTTAAATTTTTTTCATATAAAAATATATCTATTTGGGATTTTATTGTTATTAAAATAATATTATATTACAATAAGTTTAACTAAAATAGCTAGGGGGATGAGATTTTATTGTAGACATATTAAGATGTCAGTCAATAGTCAATATAGAATCATGGTGAATTAACAGTTTTTTATAGATATTATGTTGCAATTTAGATAATACTAACTTTTTTACCTTTAATTTTCCTTAAGACGTAAAAAGGCAAATTCCATTTTTTTCCACAGAAAAGACAAATCCTCTTTAGCTCTTAGCTTAAATTTCTTTAGCTCTTAAATTTCTTAGCGCTCCCCTACACTCCCTAACCTACCTACATGCCAAATGTCAACTTTCTAACACCAGGTTCCCCTTGCCTACCCTGCTTTACGCGGTTTATAGCGTTTAGTAGAAAAAATGTATGTATTTTCAATCCAAAAAATACTTCTCTACTTGACATCCGCATCAGAGAGTGCACCGAAGTCGCTAACAGCGATCGGTACTCGGCGAGACGTATCCGGAGGCGAAATTATAAACTTGCAGACTTGTATTGTCAAATGAACTGAAGTTTTACTATAAGTGGTAATAGGTACATTTCTATAGCCGTCTGGTGCGAGAAGAAAAATTAATAGCTTTTAAGTATTACGGATCCTTCCATTTTGGCCTCAAGATTTATTCTAAATAATAATTTTTATTTAAAATATATCTGTGTAACAAGCGTGCGACTGTAAATGCTACATGTTATAGGTTCGATTCCCGCTCATACGAATAAATATTTAATATTTTTATTGTCTCGCTCTGGTAACGAGGCGAAGCGTTCCGCCACTCAGAAATCCAGAATTCAGCGGAAAATGGGGAATGGAAATTCTTCCTAATGAGAACAGATTGTCTTAACACTAAATTCCCAAGTTCTCTCCGTCTACCCTGGAACACAATCAAACATCAAACAGCATCAAGCTACAATAAAAGAATTTAAAAAAGGCAATTATGGAATATTTAATTTCTTTAAAAAACAAATGACAATCTTCTAATTAGTTCTTAAATAAATATGACTATGAATAACGAATCAAAATTAAGATTTTTTTTTTTTTTTCCTTAAATCAGTTGTGACGAATACAAATAACGAAACTTCCTAAGTGCAGCGACGTCGACCGATCTGATTCACGCCCCAGACGCACCCTGAGGCGGACGATAACAATATGCGCTGTCATGTTGTAAGTTGCTATATCTCGAGCTTTAACTTGAATGGAATTTTTTGTTAATATTTATATATATATTTTTTATTTTAACTTAGTGTTAAGATACTACGATCTCTGCTTTCCGTAGAGAGAGAGAAAATAATTGAAATATTATAATTTTTTCGACTAGGAATCGAACTCACAACTATAGTGTTTACAGTCAGACGGCACACCGTGCCACTGCGACTCCATGGCCTCAAATAATAAGAGCACATATTATAAACTAACGACCTCCTCGTGGAGTTTAACTATAAAATTATTCTTGTTATTAATCTACTTACTAATCTGATTATAATATCATTTTAAAGACAATAAAAAATAATTTTATAACGACTTTGTCAAAACAATTTTTTTAAATCGATGTAACTATTTTATTTATGAATCAACTTAAATAAAACAAACATTAAATGTTAAGGGAAGTTTGCTAAAATACAATAGTGGAAACTGCATTTAAATCGGTTAAGCCGGATTTGAGATTAGTGCATACAAACGTAAACCCAAGACAGACAGAAAAATATAAAATCATTATTTTGCATTGGCATCTCGAAACGAAGTTTTCTCCTATATCTTCCATGTACAGACAGATGAGTGAAAAATTTATTATCTATATAGAAAATATGTTATATTAGAAGCTATATGAAATAATATTTCTAGTATTGGAGCGTTGTTTGTGTCCATGTCGCTCTCGCAGACGTGCCCGTGGGCGTTCAGATAACGAACTTGCATTCTAACTCCTTATACCTGTTACAATGGACAAGATGATATCTCAATTTTCAACTATATTTCTTTTTTCCAATATTGAAAAGTAAAAGATGAAATTTTTTTTCAATAATTTTATTAAAAACCTTTCGTGGATTTGATTATTATTAAGAAATTTTGTACACAAATAAAAAATGGTATTATTTATATCAGAGTTGTGTCATTATGAAATAATAATATGACATAATAAAAGAATTGTAAATTTTTTTCACTGCTGCCAATAATAGGACTATCTCTACTAATAAAATATGTTAGAGATTACAGATTTTTTTATAATATTTATAGCAATTAACAATTCAGTTGTTCATAGCAGATCGACGATTGAAACTTTAAGTGTTTCTGTAGAACAAATTTAGTAAGTGACATGAAGCTCCACTAACCAGTCTCTCTTTTCAGTAACCCTCAAACATCAGAGAAACACCTGTAATTACAAATATATAATAGACTAATACATACAAATTAACCTATATGTAGTATGTTTATTAACAAATATAATATTAAACTTGCATTCTAACTAGAACCTATGAATATTTTATAGTTCATACATTTCACATCTCCAAGTTAAGATATGCACTGAATCGTGAAAGATATAAACTTTGAAGTATTGAGATAGAGCCAGACCTGCACTCGTAGTGACAAGAAGCTGAAACATTGTTACCTGCGATCGGAGTTAGTGCTTCGTATTTATTTCTATTTGATGTCGACTATCTTTAGTGCTTCTTAAAACTTTTACGGCAACACTTGTTTAAACATTGTTGAAAATTGGGCGAAATGAGAAAAGCTTAATTTTATTATAATATAAATACGATGAGAGTTTAAATTAGCTTTTAGTGCAGGTTGCAGGTTATATATACGAGTAAAAATTAATTTCAATTGTAATTTCTCGTATTTATTTATACTGACATCGAGTTATAATAACATATTTTATATTAAAAAAACTTTTTTATTATTTACCATATGGCATAAGGTACTCGTACGTATGTACGAGACCGTTGTGGCGCTGGGGCCCAAGCGTGGGATTGTAAACGCGACGGTTGTGGGTGCGATTCCCACATTCAGGGAGTGAAATATTAAATATTTTTATTTACTCGCTCTGAAAATGAGCGAACGTAGCGCTTGGCTTTAAATTCCACTACTAAATACTCAATGCCTCAAGAATTAGGCGAAATGTGTCGTACCTCTAGTTCCCAGGTTTCCTCAGATGCAGAATTCAGAATGGAGCTAATAAAATAGAGATAGAGAGAGAGATTNCATTTAAATCGGTTAAGCCGTTTTTGAGATTAATGCGTTCAAACTTACAGTAAACAGAAAAATATAAAATCATTATTTTGCATTGGCATCTCGAAAAGAGGTTTTCTCATATATCTTAAACGTACAGACAGATGAGTGACAAATTTATTATCTGTATAGAAAATATGTTATATTAGAAACTAAATGTACTAATATTTCTAGTATTGGGAACGTTGCTTGTGTCCATGTCGCTCTCGCAGACGTGCCCGTGGGCGTTCAGATAACGAACTTGCATTCTAACTCCTTATACCTGTTACAATGGACAAGATGATATCTCAATTTTCAACTATATTTTTCCAATATTGAAAAGTAAAAGATAGAATTTCGTTTTATTTTTTTAATAATTTAATTAAAAACCATTCGTGGATTTAATTATTATTAAGATTTCTTTACATAAAAGAATGATATAATTTATATTGTTGAGAGTTTAGAGTTGTGTCATTATGAAATAATAATATGACATAATAAAAGAATTGTAAATTTTTTTCACTGCTGCTAATAATAGCACTATCTCTAAAATTATTTTAGACATTACAGATTTTTTTATAATATTTAAAGCAATTAACAATTCAATTGTTCATAACAGATCGACGATTGAAACTTTAAGTGTTTCTGTAGAACAAATTTAGCGAGTGACATGTAGCACCACTAACCAGTCTCTCTTTTCAGTGACCCTCAAACAGAGAAACACCTGCAATTACAAATATAAAAGTCTAATGTATTGAATATCACATGATCCATACAAATTAAGCTATATGTAGTATGTTTATTAACAAAAATAATATTAAACTTGCATTCTAACTAGAACCTATGAATATTTTATAGTTCATACATTTCACGTCTCCAAGTTAAGATATGCACCGAATCGTGAAAGATATAAACTTTGAAGTATTGAGATAGAGCCAGACCTGCACTCGTAGTGACAAGAAGCTGAAACATTGTTACCTGCGATCGGAGTTAGTGCTTCGTATTTATTTCTATTTGATGTCGACTATCTTTAGTGCTTCTTAAAACTTTTACGGCAACACTTGTTTAAACATTGTTGAAAATTGGGCGAAATGAGAAAAGCTTAATTTTATTATAATATAAATACGATGAGAGTTTAAATTAGCTTTTAGTGCAGGTTGCAGGTTATATATACGAGTAAAAATTAATTTCAATTGTAATTTCTCGTATTTATTTATACTGACATCGAGTTATAATAACATATTTTATATTAAAAAAACTTTTTTATTATTTACCATATGGCATAAGGTACTCGTACGTATGTACGAGACCGTTGTGGCGCTGGGGCCCAAGCGTGGGATTGTAAACGCGACGGTTGTGGGTGCGATTCCCACATTCAGGGAGTGAAATATTAAATATTTTTATTTACTCGCTCTGAAAATGAGCGAACGTAGCGCTTGGCTTTAAATTCCACTACTAAATACTCAATGCCTCAAGAATTAGGCGAAATGTGTCGTACCTCTAGTTCCCAGGTTTCCTCAGATGCAGAATTCAGAATGGAGCTAATAAAATAGAGATAGAGAGAGAGATTCGTTTTGAAAAGATAGACGTATTCACCACATTTATTTATAATAAGAATTTAATATAACTTGCATTTCTGACATAAAATTAATTTAGAAAAATCAAATTATCACCCGAGCAATCACGACCTGCCCTAGCGCCAACTGATGTATCCAAACAACCCGGTGTCAACCAAATTTCAACCTGAATTAGCATAACTGCAGTTAAATTTACAGCGAAATTCAACATTCATACTATATTAATGCAAATAGTCAAATGCAAAATGAATTCCCTAAAGTTTCAATTACACGGAATGCCTCGAACGTTCGCCCGACTTAACGTAATAACAGTTTGACGAAACGCCTTCACCTGCCTCGGATTTTCCATATAATCAACTTACACTCGTACTGTGTACGTTGACAGAGCGCGAGCTTTCGCATTGGAATCCTTAATTTGGAGTAGACTTTCTAAATTAAGTTCCAGAACGGGCTTGTTCTGTATTTTTGTGTGTTATCTTCTTTAATTTGTATTTTTGTTTAATTGAAAATGTAATAATTTATTAAATTTGATTTTACTTGATTGTTTAAAGAGAATCTGAATGATCTATGTATATTGTATACATTTTAAGTACGTATGAAAATACATATTTTGTGTTAAATATTAATGAAATCAATTAATAATGCATATATAGATATTAATCATTGTCATCGTCGTAATCAGCATTATTAACAAACGAACTACAAGAAAATCTATTGATAATATTATTATTTACAAACTACCAATAACTCACGTAGATAAAAAAATTAGAAAAACTTCTATTGAAGAAATCCAAACTGAAATTTTACCTAAATTTCCAATATTCGTCTATAAATATGCAATTTTGTGAGTACATTTTATAGCTCGCAACAAATCACTCGACGTTTTGGCTCGCTACCGAAGCATTATCGAAAATTAAAATCTATTGCATACTAGAGTCCGTTAAACGTATTGCGGGATATATCTTTATCAGGTATGCACTTTTGATTGGTCTTTTGGTAAGCAATTGTAGTTCTAAATACGAAGCTTTGATTTAGGAGGAATATTTGGTACCTGGTACTCAAGTTATGTATCTATATGGATTTATGTGCTTATCTTATCATTTGTTCTCTCTACACACCCTGGTTCCATGTTTTGAATTATGTAATTCTATTTCGCGCAATTGCCTTGGAATTATAGAAAACACATTTTTTTTTAGTTCCACGTTGTATCTCAGGCAAAGAGAAAAAAAGACAACTATTCCACTTAATTCTATTATCTACTCGTAAGAATGATCCATTGAAATGAATTTATTTTCTTCACGGCCGTCTATTAGGCTGCAGCGTTGTGTTTTACAATAGAGAGTGAAGAATGGAACGTCTTAACTAAATTTTAAAGTTCAAGAACGCTAGTTTCTCATAGAAGTTTCACAGAAACTATTCCTATAAAAATAACATTTAAAACAACACAAAATATTTATCAACTTTTAATTTTCAAATTATGTCTTCTTTAATTTCATTTATAAGCGTTATGTTTACATTCTTATCATTACATATTTTCATTTGTCTTAAAAATGTGTTTACTTTTACAATATTATTCCTATAGCAGTAACCTATAGTTCCTCGTACTTTGCACCACTGTAACACAATTTTCACTTCGATTTTAACCATATTCTGACCTGCTACGTCTAGCGCCGTCATAAAATTATGGAGTCATTATCATCTCCATACAATGCGATGTAACGTGTTACCCCCATCTTGAAGATAGTTTACGGGAAGAGCGCTGCATGGAATTCGAATTTGCATGCTAAACGCTATCCGTACGATATGTGGGGTATAACCGAAAATGATATAGATAGCTCTACAGTTTCTTACGAATAACTGAGAAGTGGTGTTAATTTCTGTTGAATTATTTCCGTTTATATCGTTTATAGATTAAGCTTATCTTATTTTGTTTTTGATAATTAAAATGTAAATATTCTTTACTTTTCAATAGTATTTATTTTTGAGTTAAATAAGCTTTTCAGTAATGTTTTACTGACTACTACCAGTTTGCTTAATAATAGGAATTGGCTCTTAGCTGGTAGCATACACGGCATTACGGAAAATTACTATTTTAAAATATTTATTAAATATAAGAAAAATAATAAAAAGGTGAAGAACAAACAGAGGTCAATACAATTAGAACTATAATACTGTTAAACTCAATACCAATCTTTTGTACATGTAGGTACATTCCAAAGCATATTCATTCCTTCCTTTCCACATTCCTTTCAGTAATAAAGTTTTAAATGTAGCATGTCTGTGCATTAATGAGGCGGTAATCTCTCGATATTAGGCACGTCAGCTCCCCCCTTTATATTATAAGTGGACTTGACATGCGAGTATTTCAATATTGCTAGCACTTTAAAACTGCTGGTCTTTTTAGTTTGGGAANAAATACGAAGCTTTGATTTAGGAGGAATATTTGGTACCTGGTACTCAAGTTATGTATCTATATGGATTTATGTGCTTATCTTATCATTTGTTCTCTCTACACACCCTGGTTCCATGTTTTGAATTATGTAATTCTATTTCGCGCAATTGCCTTGGAATTATAGAAAACACATTTTTTTTTAGTTCCACGTTGTATCTCAGGCAAAGAGAAAAAAAGACAACTATTCCACTTAATTCTATTATCTACTCGTAAGAATGATCCATTGAAATTAATTTATTTTCTTCACGGCCGTCTATTAGGCTGCAGCGTTGTGTTTTACAATAGAAAGTGAAGAATGGGACGTCTTTTTCAAGAACGCTAGTTTCTCAAGAAACTTTCACAAAAACTGTTCCCGTAAAAAATAATATTTAAAATAAAACAAAACATTTATAAACTTTTAAATTTTACATTATCTTTTCTTAAATTTTATTTACAAGCTTCATCATAACAACGACCTTGCCTCTGTTATGTTTATATTTTTATTTATCTTCAAAAATTTGTCTACCTTTACAATATTATTCAATAAAGTATATCTATTACATACATAAGGAATAACCTATAAATCCTCGTACTTTGCACCACTGAAACACAATTTTCACTTCGATTTTAACCATATTCTGACCTGCTACGTCTCACGCCGTCATAAAATTATGGAGTCATTATCATCGCCATACAATGCGGTGTAACGTGTTACCCCCATCTTGAAGATAGTTTACGGGAAGAGCGCTGCATGGAATTCGAATTTGCATGCTAAACGCCCCGTACGATATGTGGGGTATAACTGAAAATGATGGAGATAGCTCTACAGTTTCTTACTAATAACTAGACAGAAATGGTGTTATTTTCTGTTCAATTATTTTCGTTTATATCGATTATAGATTAAGCATATCTTATTCTTTATTTTTCAATAGTATTTATTTTTGAGTTAAATAAACTTTTCATTAATTTTCTACAGACGACCACCTGTTTGCTTAATAATAGGAATTGGCTCTTAGCTAGACGGAAAGTTACTATTTCGTTCGTTTCGTTCAATTTTTTTACAAATATTTATTACATATAAGAAAAATAATAAAAAGGTGAAGTGAAGAAGAAATCGAGGACACTACAATACGAACGATAATACTGTTAAACACAATACCAATCTTTTGTGTATGTAGGAGGTACATTCCAACGCATATTCGTTTTAACTTATGCGTATAGAATTTCATTAAATCATTGAACCAAAACACACATTCCTTTCAGTAATAAAGTTTTAAATGTAGCATGTCTGTGCATTAATGAGGCGGTAATCTCTTGATATTAGGCACGTCAGCTCCCCCCTTTATATTATAAGTGGACTTGACATGCGAGTATTTCAATATTGGTAGCACTTTAAAACTGCTGGTCTTTTTAGTTTGGGAAACTTCTTTTATTGAACTTTAATATATGTTTATTGTGTTTGTGATCTATTTTTGTTTTTTTTAGCAAATGATTTTGATAATAGTGAATTTATGTAAGTTGTCTAAGAATTGTACTGTAAATTAATGATATAATCGTGAGATTATTTTTTATGTTTATATATTCATAACATAAATAATTTCTCTGTCCAGTTACTTTTTAGTTCTTCTGGGTTAGCCGACACACGGCGATAGGTTCCAGATCAATTTTATTTAAAAAACAGAAGACAATGCCTTTACCTTTAAATATATAAATACTTAATTTTATAAATTGTAATAAATTTATGTTTAAATGTAAAAAAAACCTTACGCTTTAACTTAATTGCAAGGTATGTCTATGGTTAAGTTTATCTAGAACGACGTTATCTTGGGGGACTTCCCTAATTGACATGCCACAAACAGACGTAAGGGATCGATTATAAATTACCTACCGATATCCCTTCATTTCGAATAGTCTTTCGATACGGAAATATAAATATATTGTTGCATTTTTCTGAGTGTCTGACAAAAAACATATAGAGGAAACTGCAGGATTAAGAAAGTTGAAATTTGACATCTTAGTACATAGGTTAGGAAGTGTGGGGGGAGCTCTATGAGAGTAAGCCGAAACTTTTACGGAAACGGGAAAAATCGGAATTTTCCGTTTAACTTCTTAAAGTCTACACTTGGGAAGTTGTGGGCGACGATGAGCTAACTATATTTTTTTTCTTCTAGACGTCAATCTTGACTTCTTACAATTTAGAAAGAATCTCATAGTGGTTGTAATTTAAAATTCTTTATCATATTTAGGTACTTATATTATAATGTTAGTAACAGGTTCAATCGTTAAAAAAATCTATAAATCAATTTAAAAATATTACATCCAAATACTTAGTCTTTTTAAAGCGTATTTTTTGCTTTGCTATTGAAAGGATCGTACGTTATAGAAGGTATAATAGAGGAGGCGGGCTATGGCAAAAATGTGCATACTGAGTTCCGGAGACGCACAGAATTCAATAAAGGTTGTGTGCCTTTGGGATAAATCACGATATATTTTAAATACTTCTTTAAATTTTTATTGTACATTTTTAATTTTTGTTTTAAGAATAGAAAATGCCGATATAATTTAATTAGTTTTTCATAAAGAACTACTAATAAAGTTAATTCTCTATTGCACTTTACGTTAATATTGCTTTTATTAGCGGTTTAGAGCCCCAAACTTACCTGACCGCAGGTGCAGTGTGTTACATTTAAACGATTAATGCCAATAACCTTTCCCTATATATTAACAATTCAACACAAATAGATTTTATAATTCGAGCAGTAAAATAGTTTCTGAGATTAGCGCATTCAACCAAACAATTCTTCAGTTTTTTTTGTTTTATTAAATCAAAGCTAACCCAAAGTGAAATGCACAAAAATATATTAGTATAGTAATAAATTTAAATAGACAATATTATAATCCCTATCCCATATATCAGGGGTAGTATTTGGGGATGCAATCGAAAGTTCCAGACGATTTACGCAGTGCCCCGTGACGGATGGGCCCTATCAATGCTATCCATCCTGCACTGAATTATTAAGGTTCCTGCACTTAGGTGCATTGGAGTCAGCAATCACTGTTATGCAACCCTGTTTAGTGGTTTTTTAAGGGTTTGTGTTTTTTTTTAGTAAATTGATGCTATTTTTCTATAAGGATATGATTGAAGTGGTGGTTGTCGGCGTAGAGTGGAGAATCAGTTATCGTTAAGTTCTCTTACTACTTGGAAAAAATAAATGCATTTCGTTTCTCTTTATAACATAGAGAACAAAAAAACTAATTCTTAAATGAATTTGAATCCATAATCCCTGCTTCTTAATATCCTATTCTAGAAACTAGGTCATGACAGCGTCAACGTTATATTATAAGTACTTGGATAGAAGAATATTAAAGTAAAAACTTTTGTGGACATATTGAAATTTTAAATTTAATTTCACGTGAAAATTTTCATCACGTTGAGCTATATAATGTTCATATTACATGCAGCTATGAAAGGCACGTGGCAAATGTAAAGTCTCATATAGTCATAGTATATGAGTTGGAGTTGCGCTTTTAGCATTTTCATTTTCGCCCTGTAAGCTAGAAAATAAGAAACGATCACTCAATGTCGATATATATACCTGTGGTACTAAGTGTGACTTTTAAGGTCAAAATTAACTTGTGCTAAAAAAGAAAATGGAAATGAGAAATTATATTGAAAATATTCAGTTTGATTTAATATGGAAATACTAATAGATTTTCTTTGTTAAATATTATTTTATGTTTTAAAAATCTCCCTTTGCAGAAAAGTTCAGATAGTTTCCATATGATTATGGCATCATAGAGTTAACTAGTATTTTAGTTAGAAGTTAAAACTCATGTCGAAAAGCATTATTATTAAGCCGCGTGTGTTCACGTCTACAAAGTTGAGGGCCAATAATATCCAGTAATATGTTTGTTTCATAGTTTTAATTAACTTTTGAATTATTTTAAGTTAAATAAAAAAAAGCTTTTATCAGAAACTTTAAAGACTTTTGAGTTGCAATTCAAAACTTTGAGTTTGACTTATAACCTTGAGTTTTTTGACTCAAAAGATTTTAAACTTTTGTCAGTAAGAAAACTAGCTTAAGCTTAAATGGAAATAACCAAAAATCGTGTGTGATGATACATTCAGCAGGTACGGTTTGTTATCACGAAATGATTTACGTTATGTTATAAATAAAACCTTTCTTAGTATGTCTCTTCTATCTTTTTGTATGGATAGTCCATTTAGGACTATCCATACAAAATCAACTTCTTAATTCGAACCAGTACTTCCTGTAAACCAACTCTTCAGCTTTATTATATTAGTATTAAAAAATTATCTAAATTAATAATATCTAATATATATATTTTTTCTTAATATTAATTATTAGCAATTTACTAAAACATACCACCCTCTCCCTACACCGGATTCGCAGATTCCACTCAATCTAAAAACAATATTCCTAAAGTATTCATGACAAATCGTTGTCTAACGAAGAGTAACAACTACGTAAACATTGCGTTTTTAGCATGGGGAAAGGTTTAGGGTGTGGTTGTACTATAGGCGGTTTAGTTCTTTAGAATAATTATATTATGTTTTTCTAATATACCAGGAGCCCTCGTGGTGTAGTGGATTCTATTCCTTCTTGTGGGAGCATTAATTGTTTTTATTTTTTCGCTCTGGTATAAGACAAAGTGGGGTGTTGAGATTCATCGGGGTCATTGCATTCTCAATGTCTCGAAACTAGGTGGAACATAGGAAACGGAGTATGGTAAAAGTAAGTTCCCTTTGTGTAACTTGCTTGTTGAAAATTTTATCACATAAAATAACACTAAAATTATTTATTAGATAAGGTTAATTGAAACGATAAACTTGTATATTAGCTTGCTTGGGTGATGGTAAGAGACAAAGTCTCCACAGTAGAGAATAGAGTAATAATATATCGCTGGTTCTCTTTTTCAAATTCATAGACTGAAAGTTATATAAAAAAATTAAAGAAATACGTACGTATAGGTATATATTTGCAACCTATAAAAAGAGTATAAAAACGTAACTTGAACCTATTATTAGGTCTGATGAGGGAGTACTCTGTACAGTACGTAACGACGGTAGCACAGATTGATGGCAGATGCAATTTGCGAGAGACTCAGATTTATTGACTATGATAAAGAAACATTTGCGGCGCATTCTCATGATGGAGCCCTAAATCGATACAATAGCTTACGAGACAACTTGTCAGGGTGTTCTTGGGGAAAACAATGGTGTTTTATTTATTGCCCTTTTATGGTTTTAAATGATGGCTGCTACTTATTAAGTAGAGTTGTTTGTGGGATTTATCCTGATTTTGTTATAATGTATTGTGTTATCTTGTCGTGTCAGTGGGTGGGTCAAAAATGACCATGGGTCCCTTAAAGGGTCCTCGAGTTTGGTTGTAAAAAATGTTTTAGGTGTTTTGATTGCTGCCTGTTAATTAGGTAAATATACTGTCTAATTAATATTATCTATATGTTAAATATACTGTCTAATAATATAGACATCTATTTTTAAACATTTATTAGTTATGGAGAAATATTTACAAACTTTAAATCAAATCTTTCATGACTTACATTTTTATAGAAAAATGCCATAAATTTTTCTACATAAACATTTAGCTTCAATCAATGTAAGTTAAGGGATGGCAAGTAATCAGTCATTTCATTTGCACCCCGTTTACCACCCTCCTGGTGGTACCCTATTATCGACCGCAGGACAATTTCTTAATCGTGATAGGGAAGAATACAAATCACCGGCACACCGCGGTTGTACTCGGGGGACATGCTGCCAGTGCCCCTTAGGAAATGCATTTGTTGTGTGGTGCAGCTGTTAGCGATTGATATCGCTTAAATGAATCTTTATTGATATAAAAAAAATGTAAATAGCTATATTTTATATTAAATTTAGCGAAAATAAAATAATTGCTTCAAAACTTGGGAAGAAAAGACATAATTTTTCTCTTTATTCTTACAAGATCTATCATTAAACTAACAAGGAAATCTGTTTCAACAGTACAATTTTTTATCACTTTAGATTTAATCACAGAATGCGTGTAATTGGTGTTAAATAGATATCAATTGTTTTATCTTGGAATTCACGCTCTATTCATAGAGAGAACGGAGAGACCAGCTCTGCTCTGTTACATTATATGAGTAATGATACATTTGAATATACTAAATAATAATGTAAAAAAAAAAAAAAACTCTATAACCACTTGGGCCACACACTGGAGACAACTGCAAATAGCGGTAAAACGGGACCCAACGCTCCCCAGTCTGAATGCAACTGACTTTGACGGATCTATCTTTCTTTGCACACCTAATAAACTAATGCGTCCGTATCCTTCCATCTAAACAGATATTGCCAATTGCTAGGGTTCTTTTCGCACTGTAATAGAATATTATTTGTCGTCCCCTCCTTCTTGGATTGAAAAAATACACTATAGAAACAAACAAGGCAATTTTACGTGAAATAAGGTGTTTTTCAATATACTTGTTACATGTTTTTCGATTNAAATATATTTTTTTATAAAATAATCATATACCGTTCCTGTTTCTAAACATCCATTAGTTACATTTTCAAGAAAAATGCCATAAATTTTTCTACGTAAACATTTAGCTTCAATCAATGTAACTTAAGGGATGGCAAGTAATCAGTCATTTCATTTGCACCCCGTTTACCACCCTCCTGGTGGAACCCTATTATCGACCGCAGGACAATTTCTTAATCGTGATAGGGAAGAATACAAATCACCGGCACTCCGCAGTTGTACTCGGGGGACACGCTGCCAGTGCCCCTTAGGAAATGCATTTGTTGTGTGGTGCAGCTGTTAGCGATTGATATCGCTTAAATGAGGATCATCTTTATTGATATTTAAAAAATGTAAATAGCTATATTTTATATTAAATTTAGCGAAAATAAAATAATTGCTTCAAAACTTGGGAAGAAAAGACATAATTTTTATCTTAATTCTTACAAGATCTATCTTTAAACTAACGAGGAAATCTGTTTCAACAATACAATTTTTTATCACTTTAGATTTAATCACAGAATGCGTGTAATTGGTGTTAAACAGATATCAATTGTTTCATCTTTATTCATGGAGAGAACGGAGAGTCCACCGCTGCTGTGTCATATCATATGATACACTTGAATATACTAAATAATTGTGTAAATATAAAAAATAAAACATTACTTGGACCACACACTGGAGACAACTGCAAATAGCGGTAAAACGGGACCCAACGCTCCCCAGTCTGAATGCAACTGACTTTGACGGATCTATCTTTCTTTGCACACCTAATAAACTAATGCGTCCGTATCCTTCCATCTAAACAGATATTGCCAATTGCTAGGGTTCTTTTCGCACTGTAATAGAATATTATTTGTCGTCCCCTCCTTCTTGGATTGAAAAAATACACTATAGAAACAAACAAGGCAATTTTACGTGAAATAAGGTGTTTTTCAATATACTTGTTACATGTTTTTCGATTGATTTGAATAAGTAAGGCTTTTGCGGATAATAGGAATTTTTGTAATAGAGTAAATACTGTATATTTTGACGAATATGTATATATGGAATGATGTAAGAAAAAACATATATGTAAGTTATAAATATTGAGGACGGTTGCCCAGAAAATTGATTTATTTAATATTTTGAAAGTTTGGAGAGGAGTGTCTTAACACTAGGTCTGCTGCTACACACGGAACACAGCGTGAAGCTGACAAAAAAACGTCTTTTGATAATATAAGAAATAAAATATAATAATATAAAGAAATTAAAAATAAATAATAACGTATAATAACTCATTGGTATATGCTGTTTAAAACTAAGCTTTACCCTTATTCCACTGGCCACTGTCATCCTATGGAATATCTGTCACGTCACAGCGGTGCCTCAAAGTGGTTTAAGTGACACGATATATTCGGCACTCACCCACTCACCGCATGTTTTACTACGACATGTACCTACATGTATGTACATGCACAGATTCAACTTGTTAGCTTTAATAGCAATGTTACATGTTAATGCTACAATACATACAAACGTTCTCTCTGAATTTATTGAAGTGAATTTACATATGTGCTAAATTGTTT
The DNA here is from genome assembly GCA_036379175.1 of Heliconius cydno galanthus. Taxonomy (NCBI): domain Eukaryota; kingdom Metazoa; phylum Arthropoda; class Insecta; order Lepidoptera; family Nymphalidae; genus Heliconius; species Heliconius cydno. The sequence goes on from JAKRZM010000265.1 coordinate 671,651, forward strand.
TGAATAGGAAATCTTAGACGCTCCTGTTGCTTCGGTTGTATGGGACTAATTGAGAATTAAGGTAGGAGTATACTAATGGTACGATTCGACAGTATTTTTTTGTGTTTGTTACCTTGGAACTTTGGACTAGGTTAACGGATTTTAATATTTTTTTATTTAAAAGCTGGCGCTTTCAGTGTGGCCCCATTTTAATTGGTTCAATTCTGTCAAGGATATCCATGAATATATCACATGAATCTTAAATTTGCATAGTTTTATGCTCGAAATCGATTTTTTTTGTTAAAAAATATTGACTTTTTTACTTCACACCGTTTTCCACTTTCTATAAAAATCGAATCTCAGCTGTCTCAAAAACCAGTTCTAGTCAAAAGTGAAATTTGAGTTTTCAATTTGTAAGGATAAAGCGTACAACGTACAACGTACATACATATGTACATATATGTGTATGTGTAATCCACGTACAGTCTACTCGTACGTGTTGTTTGAGATCACCTCGTTCCTTCAAAATGATTGAAATTTAATAAAGCCTTGCAACCGCCGGATTTGAGGCTGCAGGTTTACTAAGGATAAGAATTCAATTTTCTATCGGCTTTTAGAGGTGAGTGAGGGTACAATGCGTCAATCAGCGTGCGCACTTTGCTCTTACGAACGTATATATAGAGTTCACAATAAATACCATTTGGTTTTATATGAGTGGTACACTGTACATACAGGTACTGTGAGTACGTGTTGAAATCTCTATGAGGGCCCAATCTCTTCAAAGGAAGCATTCGGTATACCGACAGTGCTATGCTAAGCTAATGGACGTTTGAAAGCTTTACTTTCATATATTATATTATGAATATTATATTCGTTGGTTTGAATTATAATTGATAACGTGAATCTTCAAATGTGAAATGGAGAGAAGACTAGGTTCTGTTTGTTAAGGTAGACACATCTTATGCGGGGCCAAGCCTGAACCTAAAAAAATATACAGATATTTCAAAATCGAAATACAAAATCACAATTCAATGAAACCACGCCATATTTATTGATTCCACTATTTACCATACCATTTAATTAATGGACTCAGCATATACAAAACAAAGGAAAATACACATATCCATACCTATATTATAAATTCGAAAGTAACTCTGTCTGTCTGTC
>JAKRZM010000265.1:684810-702063 GCA_036379175.1 Heliconius cydno galanthus
GATGTCAAGGGGCCTCATTCAATGACACCGCCCCGGGCCTCCGACGGGGTTAGTCCGCCACTGGCCATGACGGCCTCAATAAATAACACAGCGGTTAATATTTTAATAATAAACAATTTATAAATATCGAGATTAACGATAAATTTATAACCAAACTGGAAAGTTTAATTAAGTTAAGTTAATTAATTTAATTTAATCAAGTTACTTCAGTGCTCCACAGTGTTTATGTAAAAAAAAAACGAAGCAATATTTTTACTATAATATGAACATTAATTTTAGTTTTTTTTCAGCTTCCCGCTGTATCCCGCGTGTAGCAGGATAGGTAGAGGGAACGTAGTGTTAAGAAACTCTGTTCCCCAATTTCCGCCGCACCTATAATTTTTATTTTATCACCTATATTTTTTTTCTTTCTCAAGAAACCTTATCATAAATAGGATTTTCTTATAGTTATCGTATTTTATCGTAATCTCTTTGTTAACAAAGTTGAACGGTCAATGGTTGTTAATCTTCTTACTTTACTGATAAGAACTTAATATCTACGACAACAATCTATAGGTTTACTGTCTTTGACGGAAAAAACACTGTAACCTTTACAAGTTACTTAAATAATCGTTATCGACTAATGACGATAAATCGTTATAATTTTCTCGTTGTTAATTAAAATATTTGATATTTGTGTCCTAATTGGATTTAGGGAACGCCACTTGACGCTTTTTTACACAATACAATTTTTACAATACAAAAGTAACTGGTTACGTAAAAGTTATAAATTAAATTCAACTTACAACACAGCTCAATTTACAACGAAATTACTAAAAAATACTTCAAAAAGAATATACCTGAAGTGTTGAAGTTTTCTTTAAAATTTTACCGTGTTGCTTTTCACGTCGACTTCATGAAAGTCCGTCTCTCTACATTTAGAATTAATTAGACATTTTCTTTCTTTCATCGACAGTCTTACAATATTCATTGCTCCTTTGAGCAACTTCTTCGAGTAAAAAAGCTCATTTTATGTAAAATGTAGTATGTATATTGCAGACGAGTACTTTTTTAATTTTTGTTAAACCTAGTATTTCACTTTGTAGAATTGTACTACGTTTTCTTAAAATTATTTTATATTTTCTTAGATTGTACTAGTAATTTGCCTTGACTTTACCTAAAATATTTCTTCTCTTTTCTCCTTCTTGTTTTCTTCTTTTCTCCTTAGGGGCCATGATGGTCCACAGCGCATGGGCATATGCTTGTGACTACAAAAGTAACGGATATAGGTTCGATTCCTACTCATTCCCAGGTTCCCTCTGTCTTTCCTGCTATGTGCGAAATGCAGCTTGAAGCTAAAAAAATCTTTTGTACAAATTACTAACGTTTTCGTTAGGTGTTATTGAATTAAAATCAATTTAACAGTACACAATCATGTGGCAAATCCAAGAGTTATACAAAAAAAATACAGAAATAAGTATGTAGTAAAATTCCTAGTTAATTTAACAAGCTTTTTCATACTTGTTTCTTATTAGTTCAAACAGAAATATATCTACACTCACCCTCTCTACTTAAAAGTTTCTATAATATTAGTTTTCTATATTAGTTTTTTTCAGTTAAAAAGTAACCTGTTACTTTTTAATGTTAACTGAACAAACCCTTTTTTATGTAAAAGTAATTTTGTAACAAATTCAAAATCACTTCCTTAGTATTCATAACATTATAAACGTTGTTTCAATAATTACCAAATATATGCAAACAATTTCGGACAAACTTTCGGAGCTAGACATAAACTCGATACAAGTTTCAAATTGATTTACTTTGTGAATGATTACAATCTAATATCAATTTTAAGATCAAGGAATAGAGCTTAATTTACACTGGTAGATTACTCCACAGGCTTAACATTACACATTATTTGAGTAAGACTCCGGATGTTCCAAGATTTCGTGAGGTTCCCGGTTTCAAAGGCAACATATAGTGACCCCTCTCTCTGAATGGATATATAGAAACACGATCATCCAAGAGCACATACGACAATCGCACACAGGTAGTCAGAGGGAACCTAGTGTTAAGACACTCTCCACTATCCGCATAATTTTTCAAGGCAATACATGTTGAGTGGCGGTTCAACGTCGAGCTTTTGCTTTGGTGTTAGAGCGAAATGAAAAAATATTGATAAATAATTAATTTCCTCGAGTGGGAATCGAACCCATATCTGTCGCGTAGCAGTCACACACTTGAACTCCTGCGTCTTGACGACCTAGCGAGGACGACACGACGGACTAGTTCAAACATGAGGAGTGATAATGTACACCAGCCTTAACCCTCAGGGTCGTTCAACAGGAAATTCGGGTCTTAACGCTTAGCCTTTAGTAATTACTGGGGTTGTGTTTATACCTACTTCGGCTTTCGCAAAATAAAAGGGCTTAAGTGCTGGTGTGCGGAGAAAATTATAGCTTTCGAGTAATTCCTGCCTGCGGCGGCAGGCTGTTCTGCAGTTATGTGGAAATAGCTGAAACGTTTAACAGTAGCTGGAATGCTGAGTGGATTTAATAGTACTTTGGTAATAAAATTAAGTTATTACCGGAATAAATGTTAGTTATACAATTTTGTGAATTATGTAATGTTGTTAGTTATGGGGGCAAAATTCTCATAACTAAATGCGGTTATATAGCAATATTTAATGTTTTCACTTCCTCGTTCTGGTAACTGGTGGTGGTGGTGGTAACGTGGTGCTGCCAAGCCACGACGTCTTCGATCCATTTTTATTTTTCTCTCTTATAATATAAAAAATAATTTCAAAGATATTATTTGTAATATATATTTTAAAAACTAGAATTAATTGTAGCAGTAGCTCATACCAACAATACTAGTTATTTAAGATAATCGATAAAAACAGTGTTACATTTACAATCCCAATATTTCCCCTAAAAATGGAAATTCTATGGGATTTTGTCCATTTTAGTTGCGGAATCCAGGGAAATCTAATCACGCGGTGTATCCCTTAGAATACTTGACCACAACAGTCCCCCTAACTCACGCACGTGCCTTCCAACCAAATCCTTAACACGTAGTTGAATTAAAATACCTCGTGACCCTTTTTCATTAATAAGAGATCTTCGCTACGCACTGAATATTTATGTTGGGAAGTGGAGGTATTAGACGAGTCGCGATTTTTAAAGTATAATGGTAAATAAAAAATCAGTTTCACGCTGTTTCCCCACACAGCAGGGGGAAGGCAGAGGGAACCTAGTGTTAAGAAGCTCCGCTCCCCACTTTTCCGCCAAATTGTGAAGACATTGCATGTTGAGTGGCGGAACTCAACGATGCGGTTTGCCTTTATACTATANAATCGACCCTGCAATCGCCCCGTTTGCTGTGAGACGCTACGACGTCTTCGATCTATTTTTATTTTTCTGTCTTATGATATAAAAAATAATTTCAAAGATATTATTTGTGATATTTATTTTAAAAACTAGAATTCAAATTTTAAAAAGAAAGTCACTAACTTTTAAGAATTAATTGTAGCAGTCGTTCATAACAACAACACTATTTAAGATAATCCGTGAACAGCCCGTGACAGTGCTACATTTACAATCCCAATATTTCCCCTAATAATGGAAATTCTATGGGATTTTGTCCATTTTAGTTGAGGAATCCAGGAAAATCTAATCACGTGGTGTATCCCTTAGAATACTTGACCACAACAGTCCCCCTAACTCACGCACGTGCCTTCCAACCAAATCCTTAACACGTAGTTGAATTAAAATACCTCGTGACCCTTTTTCATTAATAAGAGATCTTCGCTACGCACTGAATATTTATGTTGGGAAGTGGAGGTATTAGACGAGTCGCGATTTTTAAAGTAGTTATATCTAATAGTAAATAAAAAATTCCCGCTGTTTCCCCACATGGCAGGGGGGAAGACAGAAGAAATCTAGTGTTAAGAAGCTCCGCTCCCCACTTTTCCGCCAAATTGTGAAGGCATTGCATGTTGAGTGGCGGCTCAACGGTGCGGTTTGCCTTGACACTGGGCGGAAGAAATGAAAATGTTAATAAATAATAATTCCTTCCCCCAAGTGGGAATTGATCCCACAACCGTCGTGTGAACAGTCATATCCTGCGACCGCTGCGCCATGAACGCATCTAAACAAGTTTTCTTTATCATAAAAACCAAACAAATTATAATAAAATCAGGAAATCCTTTATAAATTAACAAAAAACGCCTCGCCCCTAACTTGTACCATATTCCTAAACGGGAGATGCCACTTGATTTTTCTGATACATTTTCATGAGGTTACGCAGGGTCTCGGCTGAAGGCTGGGATGAACGTTAATCTCAGGATTGTCTCCATTTGCTGTCTGAAAACGCATTTAGGGTGCGTGGCTATTCATTTAATCAAGACTTTATATATTTAAGGCATTTTTGTATGTTAATATGATAACATTGCAAAGTTAGAAGTTTAAATGCCAAAGCATGTAGGTAATATATATAAAATTCTCAGGATTTTGTTATGGTCATTAAATATTTTGGCAAATACAAATAAATACAAATAATTATGAAATGTGCACATTTTGCGGTAGAGTTAGAAAATTACGTGGACATTTACGTAGCCTATGTTATAGTGAAGTATACGTATATGTTTTACTGTAAAAGCTTATCTAATTCTTTTCAGCAGTTTTAGTCTTACAATATAACAAATATCCATTTAGTCCAACTTTCACTTTATAAAATTAATGATATTTTATCTTTTATTTATCAGCTTCGCGCTGTATCTCGCACATAGCAGGGTAGGTAGAGAGAACCTAGTGTTAAGACACTCCATTCCCTACTTTCTGCCTAATTCTGGAGGCATTACCTGTAGAGGGGCAGAACTTAACGCCGCGCTTTGTCTCGACACCAGAACGGATAAATGGAAATATAAACGTAAATCCTAAAAAATATAATTAACATCACCATTTTACAACTTAAGCCAACATTTACAGACAAAAGATGTAAATACGAGTACAACTTAAAAGAAAACAAATTGCATCCAGCAAGTTCCTGCGAAGTGAGATAAACACGTAAATAGGTTAGCGAGTTTAAACAGTTTTGTAAGGGAGAGCCGATTAGCAGTGACAAATCCTTTATGGATCCCTAACATTGTTTTAGTCAGCAATGTGATATTGTAGGAGCTGAGATGAATGACTTTACTTTATGTTATGACGTTTTAATATGATAGTTGTGAGTTCGATTCCTGTGATTCCTTCCTGGAGTAATGAATTACTTTAATTTTCTTGGTCTGGTAACAAGGAAAATAATTAATAACAATGAATGGTGAACGGACTGTCTTAATTCTAGGTCCCCTCTGGCATATCTTTTTATTATGAGATACAGGGTAAAGCTAAAAAAACATACATTATATATCGGTTCAGTATTTTTTTAAATAAATAGGTACACGTATTTCTAGATATAGATAATTTATTTGAAATCGATTTAAATCATTCAAATTCCTTTTTCTTTCTAAGATAAAGCATAAAGAACTCATCTCATAACTCATCAAATAACCATATTACCCCACATAACTAACATTACCTATAGACGTTTAATACAATTAACCAGAAAATCAAACAGACGGGAGGTATCAATAAGTTCCACCTTTCGTCGAGTTCCCAGTACTTCCTAACTCGAGTTTGGCCAACTTTGGAGAGTTCAGCTCAGCAGTTACACACATCTGTTGGCTGTTTTGTATCCAATATGGCATGACTAAGAAGAATCAACTTCTTATATTTACTACTTCTTGATATTAGGTGGGTTTTTTAGTGTTATTCTTGTTTAGTACTTAGTGCAAGGTTTTGTGTGAACTGTGGAAATTTTATAGTGCCTTTGGGGCGAAATGAGTAATAGGCTATTTTCAAATAGGATAAAACAGTATAACTTATTCTAAAAAATATTTTAGAATTGTAATATAAATATTTATTAAAATATCAGAGAAGAGAACTTTTAACAGTTATAACCTGACTTATCACTAAGTCAACTCCGTCACGTTTGTTTATGAGTTCCTATAATCGAAGAAATTGAGCACTCTGTGCCGCAAAATAACACTATGTTTTCTCTAGTCTGTGAAAGCTGAAAATATGTTATAAATTTTATAAATAATTTTAAAAAAATCTTAAAATCAACATCGTGCTTTGTTTTGTTACTATAACAAGAAAATTAATAACTCCATACCCTGAGTTGGAATCGAATCCACAATCATGTTTACAGCCCAACGCTGTGCCGCTGCATCACGACGACCTCAAATGTCAATACTTGATGACTACACAATGACAATAAATGACATAAACCCACTATATTTATCCCGATAGTAGGTAACCTTATTTTATTACGTAAAAGCATAGTATTCCAGATTTCATACATCCACATACATATCTCAGACAGATCCTATATTTCAGGGAGCCAATGTTTTAAGATCTTACGGATTTCCCGCACATTTTCAAGTAGGGCAACTTCTCCCACTTTGAGGTTATTCCTTCGTATTCAAAGCGGAGTGACTTCGCTTTTGTTAGATAACTTCGAGTTTGCGCTGTTACTTTTAGAATATACGTAGGGTGGTAGAGTTGTCGTCTGTCTGTGGTGCCTTTTGTGATAGCATGTAATACTTTGGGGTCACGATTATTTTAAGGTTTTTTCCAGTTTCTTGTTTAATTCCACATAGCAGGGTAAATAGAAATAATCCAATCTAAATCTCTCTATTTACTTATTTTTGCAATTGCGGTTTGAGCGAGGAAGTAAAATAGTTCATTTCCCCAAATGAAGAATTTGTATCCATTACTATCGTCCTATATAATAAGGCCCTGTCGCACTGCGCCATAATCACATATTTTATGTCTACTTTAAATTTTTCTAATGTTAAGTTTCAAAGCAACCGTTCCAAAAACTCATTTTAATTTTTAAAATCTTTGTATTTTATTTCTATGTCCTTAGTAAAAGTAAGTTATTGCTCGTTCAAAGGAAAATAACAACTACAAATTAGTCGACAATGTTATAATTCACGAGAAGCGTTACACATTTAGCTTAACCTTCACTTAAACTTTTTTAAAGGTTAAAACTAGCGTTTGTTATTATTTATTTACATGTTAAACATATTTTATTTACTTTTGTAGAATTATTTACCCTGTATTCTTACTTCTACATTTATTTAGTAATTAATGGCGCGCCTCGCCACGACTAGCTCTAGCCTTTAGCTCTCTATCTAAAAATAACGTTAAAATGAAACTAGTAAATAATAGGAATACAAGTCGATAAAACAAATATATTAAGATCACTTCCCTCTAAACGATGATATAGGAATTAAAATAATTGAATAGAGGAATTTTACACGTTTTTTTTTATATTCATTTTTACTTTTACTGAATGTTTTTCTTCTAATGCTAATTACACTTTAAATTTACAATAACAGCATTAAGAACAATGCAGTATAACTTAAGAGTCATATCATCAAAGGTCATTTGTATGTAAATTCTACTAATGAAAGATGATAGCTAATTCCGCTTAACCCATATAGATAAAACTTTACAGTTTATTTCAGATCAACATATGGGCTACAATTTCTCTTCTAAACGTTTTGTATAATTTGGCTATAATATAACAAGAAGTTAGAACCGCATTTGGATCCCTAGTTTTATAATAATTTCACTTATACATCAAATAGAGAGATCTAAAGCATCAAATTCATATAATTACATGTTAATTGCCGCATGTAATGTAACGCCGGGGGCTGTTAGCTGGCACCAATTATACTTGTATGGTACTCTCGTTCAGTTACATGCATTTACATTTCAAACACTAACCCTCGGATCCTCGTTCAGTTGCTTAATAAAGTATTGCTTAGTATGTGTGAAAAGAGTTACGTAGAATGAGCTTTTTTAGAAAAAGTTTTGTCTCTTTGACACAGCTGTGGAGTTGTCAGGGTGCTTGGAAATGGCTTTAAATTATAGAATTTGTTTAAGGGATGTTTAAATTTTTTTTACTATCTTTAGTTTAGTTAGATAATAATTTTAGGTGCCCAATTATTCTCGTATACTACTCTCGTTCGGATAGATGCATTTACATTTCAAACTCTACCTTTGGATGTTCTTTCAATTGTTTGGTATTTGTGAAAAAAGTTGCGTAAAATTAGCTTTTTTAGGAACACTACTTTTTTTACTTAGAGTGTTCTTTATGGAGATTGATTGTTTTGAAAGGTTTGAATTTGTTTGGGTAGATATTTATATTTTTCCTTTTTATATCGTTAGTCTAGTTTAATTCTAGTTATAAGGTATTTTCCACACTAAATGACTAAATATAATAATTTTATGTGTTTCTAATTATACTCGTGTACTAGTCTCGCTCAGATACACGCATTTACATTTCAAACACTTTGCTAACTAGGTGTGAAAAAAGTGATGTAGAATGAGCTTTTTAGAAACAGTTGTGCCCCTTTGACACTACAGGCACGGCTTCTTTACGGCAAGCGATAGTTTTTTTTCAGCTTCATGTTGTATCTCACATATGGAGCCTAGTATTAAGATAATCCGCTCTCGCTGAGTCATTGCTTTCTAGGTTTCGCAACTCAACGCCGCGCTTTGTCTCGGCATCTGAGCGAAGATATGAAAATATTAAATATTTGATTTTCTCGAATGGTAATCGAACCCATGACCCGTTGTTGCAGTCACAAGATGGGCCCCTGCGCCACGACTGGTCTCTAGTTATAGTTAAACATCTAAATAAGGTAAGAACTTATTTGAGGAATTTTTACATTTATTTCTATCTGTAGTATAGTTAGATTCTAAGAATTATAAGTGGAGAATACTCCTACATCATAATACTTAAAAGTCTACTCTAAAATGCGAATATAATCTTCTATAGAAAAAAATAAAGACCGCTAAAGCTTATACTACTTATTCCATTAGCAAGAATTACATTACATTTGAAAAATTATGATAAATAAAGTATTCTATTTTAAAAGCATTTTCTAAGTCGGAGAAATATGACTGTCATCACAAATAAGTCAGCTCTACTCGCCCGAGAGAGGATACTCAATCTGTCTTTCTATTCCAGAATTGTCCTGAGATAACTGTTTGTATGTTTGTGTATTTATCTATGTATGAAACTATTGTATATATACTGATTTATTATATATTTCTAAGTACATTAGCACTTTTCTGTATTCTTTTGTAAAATAAATTCCTTATATTTCTTTCAAGAAACCGCTTTTGCTTATCTTTAGTAAAATTAACTGTATTTTTTGTCTTTGATGTGCATTGAGGACCTGGGAACCTAGTGTTAAAACAATCACCTTCACATTGAGGCATTGCGAACCCATATCCTGTCACGTTTACAGTCGCATGTTATATCTCTGCGTCACGACGTCCTCACTATTCGGAGGGACAAAGTATTCTCATAAGGAAAAGGGAGAACGGATTATCCTGACATTAGGTTCTCTCTGCTTACCCTGACTTGCAGAATAAATGCCTGAAAGTTTTTTTATTGTGAAGGTTTTATTTTCAATTGCACTTCAAAATCAATTTTTAAAGACACAGCACCTCTAATCTCACGATTCATTAATCCTCGCATCGTTAAGATGTCGACACATCTGCCTCTATTTGAATAAACCTCCGGGTTTTTCATTATGGAGTGGATGCTCTTGAATATTTATGTAATGTTCCTCATTTCCTCTTTATTTGCCCTCCGTCCTCCTAATGTAAGTCAATGAAAGTCAATTTTCATGAAGTCTTTTGTTTTTAAGGTTAGGCAAGTGACAAGGGACGCGCATAATTTTATGTACTGTACTGAAATATTGGTATAAATGATGGTCTTGAAGTGTGATGAAATGGAAATGTTGCTGTTTTGTTTGTGTTGTGTTGAAGCGGATCAGGTAATTTAGTTGTTAATGTATTCGTACTGTTTTTGTTTTGGACTTTTTTAATATAGCTACCTAAGTTTGTACGCAGGGGCCACGCATAGGCCACAGTTGTGGGTATGCAATGTCTCCAGTACTTGCCGGAAACTGGAGAACGGAGTATCTTAACACTAGGATCCCGCTGCCTACACTTCTATGTGCGGGTATAGCGTGAAGCTGAGAAAAAAGAATAGTGATTGAACTTACAATCATCCTCTTTACGATCAAACTGTCTTAGTGCGCCATGATGGTCAAGAAAAATTCTATATAGGTAGATACTTTAATCTCATAATATTTTATACAGTATATAAAATGCGTAGTTTAATCTAGAATCTTTATTAAACTAGTCTAAGCTGAAATTAAGGTTTAAAGTACGTTACTTTATTTTTTATAGCATATTACTTTACTTCATGTTGTAGTCTACTATTACAAAAAAATCTATGAATAAATTTTCTAGTTAAGATCAAAGTTTAATTTGAATATTTTTATATGCTTTTAAAAAAGTAATAAAATGAAAAATCTAAAAGTGCTAGTTAAAAAATTAAATCATAAATAAATTAGCTTCACGCTGTATCCCGCATGAAGCACGGTAGTCAAAGGGAACCTAGTGTTAAGATACTCCGTTTTCCGCCGATTTTTTCAAATATTCCGAAACTCGACGCTGGTCTTTCGTCTTGGTGCCAAAGCGAAGAAATGAAACTATTATGAAATAATACGAGTAGCTTATTCCCTCGTGGGCATCGAACCCTTAACCGTCGCGTTATAATTAAGAGTAACAGTACTAGTTATTAAGTGTAAATAGTTCTGTATTTAATAAAATACAATATAACGGATATGAAAGTTTCATCAGCGAAGTAACATTTGTTAGGAAGCGCTCACCGGACGCGACGAGCGCGATGTACAGGAACTGTCCGGGACATCTGCTTTTCCATATTTCGCTACATTTGTACAAATATTTTGCTGTTAATGTGTAAAGAAAAGTATGTTTAAAAAAAGTGTGCGGCGTTAAGTACTGCCACTCAACACGCATATGTCTCGAACTATTTGGTCAAAATAGGAGAACGGAGTGCTTTGACACTAGGCTGTTTATGTCAATTTCCTATTTGAAGCGCAGGCGCAGGGACACAAACTGTGCTGCAAAATCGACTGGTTGAGGATTCGATCTCCACTCGAGAAAAGGAAATATTTGTTTAAATTAATATTTTCATTTCTTCGCTCAAAAACAAAACTCGGGGAAAAGTGGGGAAACGGAGTGTCTTAACACTAAGTTCCCTCTGCCTACCATGCTGTGTGCGGGATACAGCGTGAAGCTGATTTTTATTTTATTTTAATAAATTTGATTTCCCTTACTTATACATACAAAGATATAATATAATACAACTTCTGAGCCCCAACGCCCCATCCCCTCGTAATCTGCTACAAGCACTTAAAATGCGCCGTAAGTGTTTGCATTCTCGAGATTGGAGCATGCAATATGTTCCGTCAAACGTGCACATTCACCCAGAAAAATAGGTTTGAAACACGCAAATCTACGATATGGAGACTGGAAGAGACTTGTAAGAGACCACTATAAAATATCATATATCAATTATTATTAATGTTTAAGGGTTCCCTACCTCAAAAAATGAAAATCCTTATAGGATCGTTTCTTTGTCCGTCTGTCAAGACCATTTATTTCGTGATCACGTGGAGGTATCGAGCTGAATTTTTAATATTATCATTTCCTCGCTCTGGTGTCGAGGCAAAGCGCGACATTGAATTCCACCACTCAACACGCAATGTCTCCAGAATTCGCCAGAAAGTGGGGGACGGAATATCTTAACACCAGGTTCCTGCCTATCTTGCTGTGTACATTTCTATCTCTATGTACCTGCTATAACAATAGCTACAACTACCAAAAATACATCCAGACATTTTACCTCAACGTAGACGAAGTTAAATTAAGGCAGGAGGAATGACAATAGTTTCACTGCAAACTGCAAATATTTCCCAGGGACCGGTGCCGGTGGACAGACGGCAGGCTGGCGGTTATGTTGTTTGTATGGATACGAGTGTGTGCTTCATACAAACTGTATGGGCTACTGTCATTTTGGATTTTGTGAGTTTAGCAGATTGTGTGAGCTAAATGGTTTGAGTCACTTATACAATATATTTACATATATATGTACCTCGTGGCGCAGGGTGCAAGGGGGTGACTGTAACGCGACGATTGTGGGTTCGATCCCCACTCGAAGAAGTGCAATATTCATTTACGTTTATATTTCCATTTCTTCGCTCTGGTGTTGAGGCAAAGCGTGGCGTTGAGTTCTGCTACTTAACACGCAAAGCCTCCAGAATTCAGCAGAAAGTGGGGAACGGAGTGTCTTAACATTAGGTTCTCTCTGCCTACCCTGCTGTGTGCGGGATACAGCGTGAAGCTGATTTTTTTATTGTATTTTTTTATGTGGCGCAGAGCCACAAGGGTGTGATTGTAACGCCGCGGTAGTATGTTCGATTCCCATTAATATTTTCATATCTTCGCTCTAGCACCAAGGCAAGGCCCGTCACAAAGTTCCGTGCTCAATACGGTGCCTCGAAAAATTAGGCGGAAACTGGAAAACAGAGTGTCTTAACACTAGGTTTTTTTATAAACATGTATTTAAGCACATCCTATTGTAATTAGATATATTCTTATTCTTATCTTATTCCATTAGATCACTTTTAAAGGCAAGTTTATACCTCTTAAAATGTAATATAATTTTTTGTTACAATAAAGCTGAAAACTATTCATAAACATAGATATATGTATTTGACAGCGGTTGTTTGACGTCGCAGAAAAATTTAATATTATATTTTTCAGGAAGTACCTTCCTTACAGCGGAAAAATGGCGTTCATTTTCCCGCCTCTAATATTTCTAATTAAACTACCAATTGTTGCTCCTCGCAAACAATTCATAACAAATGTCAAACATTAATAACGAAACTTGAAAAGGAACTTGCACATGAAAGATTTACTTCCCCCAACGTGGGAAGTAATTACCTATTTTTTGAAAAGGCACACGCAATATTGTTTGTTATCTAGTAATACATATACGCTTTTGTTTCGCTTAAACCGTTTTAATAAAATTCTTTGACATGTTCAAATCTTTTTTTTTAGCTTAGTGTTAAGACACTCCGTTTCCTACTTTCTGCCAATCTATCGTTACCAGAGCGAAGAAATGAAAATATTAAATATTTCACTACCTCAGATGGGAATAGAACCCATATCCAGTCGCGTCTACAGTCGTACGCTTGTGCCCCTATGCCACGACTACCCTCAACATTATATCTAGTAGAAATCATGTTTCAATATTATAAGCTTTATGCCTATAGCAAAATGACTGATTTTCCTTTTCACCTATTTCCCATATTATCACCACCCTACACCATAAACTAATTGAATGGACTACACCNGTCACAGAGTTCCGTCCTCAACACGCGGTGCCTCGAAAAATTAGGCGGAAAGTGGGGAACGGTGTGTCTCAACACTAGGTTTATTTATAAACATGTATTTAAGCACATCCTATTGTAATTAGATCTATTCCTATTCTTATCTTATTCCATTAGATCACTTTTAAAGGCAAGTTTATACCTCTTAAAATGTAATATAATTTTTTGTTGCAATAAAGCTGAAAACCATTCATAAACATAGATATTTGTATTTGACAGCGGTTGTTTGACGTCGCAGAAAAATTTAATATTATATTTTTCAGGAAGTACCTTCCTTACAGCGGAAAAATGGCGTTCATTTTCCCGCCTCTAATATTTCTAATTAAACTACCAATTGTTGCTCCTCGCAAACAATTCATAACAAATGTCAAACATTAATAACGCAACTTGAAAAGAAACTTGCACATGAAAGATTTACTTCCCCAACGTGGGAAGTAATTACCTATTTTTTGAAAAGGTACACGCAATATTGACTGTTATATGAATATATATACGGTTTGTTTTCTCGCATACCTTTTGGATAAAATTCTCTTACATGTTCAAAACTTTTTTTTAGCTTAATTCTGTATCCCTCACATAGAACGGTAGGCAGAGGGAACTTAGTGTTAAGACACTGCGTTTCATACTTTCTGCCAATCTATCGTTACCAGAGCGAAGAAATGAAAATATTAAATATTTCACTATCTCAGGTGGGAATGGAACCCATATCCAGTCGCGTCTACAGTCGTACGCTTGTGCCCCTATGCCACGACTGCCCTCAACATTATATCTAGTAGAAATCATGTTTCAATATTATAAGCTTTATGCCTATAGCAAAATGACTGATTTTCCTTTTCACCTATTTCCCATATTATCACCACCCTACACCATAAACTAATTGAATGGACTACACCATATTGTGGAGTTGTTCTCGATCGAAAGATAAAGCACGTCTGATGTTCTTGGGAGGCACACAAATTATCTTGGAAGTCTTTGTAAATAAAGTGCGGTGATTGGATTGGTATATCAGGGTTCCAAGGAGGGATGTTTGTTTGTACGCTAGACGATTACTCCTAAAGACAACGTTATGGACAGAGTGAAGGTAGAGTAATTTTAATGGAACTCCTATTAGTGTCTATATTTTTAATATCTTAGATAATCTAATAAAATTAAATTAATTAATTAAATTAAACACAATGTATTTGAAATGCCATATGGTTTCGATTCTCAGGAGAGACTAATTTTTTCATTGAGTTCCACTACTCCAAAACTGGGTGGTACATGAGGAACGGAATGTTTCAACACTACGTTCCCTCTGGCTATCAAGTTGCTGGATACAACGTGAATTATTGAAATATTCATACTATAGTATTTAAATATCACTATATAACATCTGGATCAATTACAACTCCTTTATTCGTATACTATATAAAATTTTCATTTATACACTAATAGAATGTAAATTGTCATTTTGTTTATTTAAAACAGTTTTGTAAAGTGCCATTTCCTTTGTTTCAGGTAAGAATACGTACGAAGCCTTACTTTTGGAACTGGTGAGTTTTCAAGAAGCGTAAAGTCCTTGTTCTCCCAAATAGCAGTGTAGTTTAAGAATTGCTTGTCTAGCTACATTCTGTGTTACTCGGTGTTTTAGTGTAGGGTAGAACTATAAACAATTCTGTATTAAAATACTTAGATATCATTTTAGATCTTATTTATTACTATTGTTTACTTTTGCTTACTATTCTTATAATGGCCGTGGTACAGTGGCATAACATCTTTATTAAGCTTGTTACAAAAGAAAGCGCGGTGTTAAGCTCCGTCGCTCAAACCACAATGTTAATTAATTGATCATTCAGGGGAGCGAAGTGAGGAACGGAGAGAGAAAACTTAACGCTAGATACCTCTGCTTATTCTGCCTTATGCGAGTTACGTGGTTGGTAGAACGTCAACGCCGCGTATTGTCCTATAGAGTGAAATAAAGAAAATAATATATTCCTCCGAATAGAAATTGAACCCATTAACGCCGAGTTTACAGTCAATACTCAAACTTACAAACTTAATAAAGTATAATTTATGTTAACTCTTTGACTTATTTACTACTATTAATATAAGCTATATTTATATGAAAGCGTCGTCTAGCATTTAATTTCGTTCACAGCAGCACGTCGCGTTATTATACGAGTACATCACGCTTCAATTATTATCTCACTAGAATAGAGACTGGCTCACGTTGAGATTTCACTGCGTTGTTTTAGTAAATTGTATAAATATTTGTATTTTACTTTAGTTTCTACAATACTAAAGTCATATTTACTGTTGAAAGTTAGCAATGCGCTTCTAATAATAGTTCTGTAAGGTTTTAATTAAATAGCAAACGTGAAAGTCAGTCGTGGTGCAGATAAGTGTGATTGAAAACGCAACAGGTTGTGGGTTCGATTCCATATTTATATATATTCATATGCTGAACATATACATATAATGCCTCCAGAATTTCAGGAGTACAGGAGTGTCGTAACACTAGGTTCCCTTTATCTACTCTGCTATATGTGGATTGGGTGAAGCTGGAAAAACATAATTCAAAACTGTTCTATCAACAACTTGTTTCATATTGGTATAGCCTTATTCCGTTTTGCCTTAATATTTCTCTAACAATAAGTACCAGTACCACTTCTTGCATCAACCCAAAGTTTTCGGCTTCATTGAATAATGGTTTATTGCCTTGAAAAGTGAAATTAAGTATTTAATGTGACATTATTATTATGTCGCATTTTACATTTTACTAGGAACTTTTGTCGAAATCGTATGGCGTGTGGCATGCAAAGGAAGTCCCAGGAAACAAACAGTTTCAAAAATAATTTCATGGATAGAATAAAATCTAGGGAAAACATAAAAATGTCGTCGAAATGAAATTCGTTAAATTCCTTTTGGAAGCCACACGCTAATAGTAGATTTATTAAAAACAACTAATAATACAATACCACTATCTTTTAATAAATATATGTTACATTTTAAACGGTTGAAATTGATTGAAATAGTGGAAAATAAATTATGATTGAAATTAAATAACTGTAGTAAAAGCGAAATGCGATCTCATTTTTCAATTTACAAAATAATTGATATTGGCATAATTTCTATAATTTAAATGAATACATAACTCTCTTCTTTTCTTCTCTTCGCTTCGCTTTACCACAGTCGGGTAATAAAAAGACATATAGTCAATTTCGCCTTAAAAAAATTGTCAATAATAAAAATAGTTATATAGGACACGCTAAATACCTAATAACCGAAATACAGTTTTAGACGAATTGAACATGACTTACTCGCTGTGTTCAAGTCCTTGTAAAAGATTACATTAATTAATTACGCTGCCTTCGTGATTTACGTTGAACACGTAAATTTTGTGCTTTGAGGTCGAATTATGATTAAAGTTATCATTAATTATAACATTAAATGTACTAAAATATTAGTAAAGTATTATAATTTTGACAATTTATTGGTAATATTAATTAATATAATGGGCAAATTGTTTTTATTATTTAATTTCTTGTTTTTTATAATTCTATTTTTTCTACAGGGTAGGTGAGAAAAATAGCTTTCATTTTTTTAATTAAATTGCTAACACTCGCTTTCGTTTTGTGAAATCGAATGCTATTTGATATCGTCAGAAGGTCTTTGAACTACTAATAATATTTTCCACAATCTTTTCTAATTATTAACTACTAGCGGACCCGGACGCGGCTACGCCTGCTTGAAATATAAGAATATAATTTCTATAGAAATATAATTTCAATCTAGATGAAATGCTAAAAGTGACTATTATATTTATTTTCATAAGGATGAATATCAAAATGACGCGGTAACGAACGCGGTCGCGTAGCGACGACGGTTGTTATTAACATGGC
>JAKRZM010000265.1:702217-825362 GCA_036379175.1 Heliconius cydno galanthus
TATATACATTTAGATTTCTATTAAATTACTTCAAATATATCCTACAAACAAAAGGAAAGTAAAACGTCTTGCTAGTGCAGTTAAAGTAACAGGAACAAGGCAAGTTTAATCCAACATTATCGGTATAGTCGGACTCGCGAACGACCAAACAACAATGTTATATATTTTTATAGCCCCACCAAGCCTTGGAGAGCTGTTGAAATTCAAATTTTTGAAAATATACTTTCTATATTAGTTTTCTATGGTTATATTCGATAGTAGGTGAAATTGCAATATGCAGTTTCTTATTACGAATTCAATGGCTGTGGTCATGGAATTTGGAACGATGATTGCTGATGCATTAGATGAGTCTAGGCGCAGGGGCACAAGCTTGGAACTCTCAATGCGGCGGGTTGTAGATTCGATTTCCATTTGAGGAAATGACATAACTAATGTAATCATTTCCTCGCTCTGGCAACGTAGAGTTTCGCCACTCAACAATGGCTACAAAATTCAGCGGGAAAGTAAGAACACTGGACACTGGTCTCAATTAAAATTTTTCAAATACAACAAATATTGGCCAATTTGTAATTAAAACGTTTATTATAATACAAAATATATGTGTTAAAATAGGACAAATATGCCTTAGGTTATGAAAATGAGTAAGTTACGCTCGAGATGTTCCGTATATCAACATGGTGGTAACTAATCAAAACACTAGCGCTTTGCCCTTTGAACCTAGAGCAAAGTTTGATGTGAAATGCGAAAACCACTGTAGCGAGGTCCGAACTTCATTAACAGAGATAAAGCTGTTCTACTGTGAAATAAATTATATGTTTTTAAAATATATTAAAACTAGCTTGTGCTTGTGGCTTTGTCTGTTTAGTCAAATGGAAATAAATAAGTTTTTTTATGGTTTTGTCGCACATAGCGATAGTTGAGGAGTAAACTGAGGAACAGAATATCTTAGTACTGGGGTTCCCTCTGCGTACCTTGTTATGCGGGTAAAAAAATTATTCTATTTATCTATTTATTTATTTAGTCATCGCGTACAATTTAACATTATCTAAGAGGAAAATAACTAAAATGATTTACTTAATATAATAATTTTGATAAATCAAATAAAATATTTATATCTTATTATTATTTTAATAAATAAATCAAAGAAGCAGCTTCATTTCATCACAAAATAAATAGAAAGAAAAAGCAATAAAATCACTATTAGTTTTGCAAACATTTCTATCTATTTTATTCAATTACATCAATTATTATGAAAAGACTGAATAAATTTCCTTTGTAATATTTTCGTTATTCCTACACAAGGATACAGGCTTCTCTAAGTTATGAAAGAATAATATAAGACAAAGTTATTTTAATATCATTCAAAATGAATATTTTCATAAGACTATAAATACTTGTACTTGGTCAATTGACTAAAATTTTGGGCTGGTCGTTCACTGGTAATTTTTTTTGAAGTTCTGTACCCAAAAGTAAAACAGAACTCTGCTACTAAGATTCGTTGAGTGTGAATTCGATTTCTACTCAGGGAGTTAATTATTTTTACATTATATATAATCAAAAAAATATTTAACATAAGTAACTAACTAAAAATAACTAAAATTTTCATTCCTACAACAAATGTTACATATCGTTAAAATCCATATTTGGCCACATTGGCCTACATCCACACAGGGTCCAGGACGAAACGAGTTTGTAAGACCATTTATCATATCAGAAATATCAATATCCTAGTCTGGGGGTCGACAGTAACTAATGGTGCTGCCTGCGTGCGGTAGTACAATACTGCTTAGTTCTTTTCGTAGTTGCCGAATGAAACCTAATATTGCTGTAAGGCACTATTTAATATTTTTGTAAGTGAAGTTAGATAAAATGGAGAATTGTATATCTTAATCCTATGTTCGCTTTATCTACCCTATTTATATGCGTGTTTGAAAGCATCTAGAAAAACATATTAATTACTTTTCTATATATCTACAGTTATATAACGCTTCTTTGAATAAAACCAATAGAAAAACAAAAAAGAAACAACATTATTTTGAAGAAAAACTGTTATAAAAATATTTTCACCTAAATATCCTACCAGGTCAACACACTCTTTCAAATTCGCCAAAGGTTTTGTTTTGACAGTTGAAGAGATGAAAACAAAAGTGATTTATCTTAGTTCTGCTGGAGGCTCTGGAAAGTTATAGGTATCGTGCCAACATATCTACGTTGTTTAATGCTCGACTAATCAAAGCGAAGGGGTTAAATAACTGTGCGGGCTTAGCTGATGCTTAACGAGATACAAATTAAACTGAAGAAAATATTTGAGATTTACTAATATTTTTGACTTTAAAATAAATAAATAGCCTTTTGGTTAAAGGAAATTTTAAAGCAATTAAGATAAGTGACAGTTACAGATATATTAAGAGAGAGAGAGAGAGAGAGAGAGAGAGAGAGATTTTATTTTCTTTTGTTTTGATCTGTGCACGTGCATGAGCGTATAGAAAATTAAAAAGCGTTTTGTGTATACAAAAAAAAATCACAAGTAAAATTTGGAATTCCTTATCTAGACTTTCCTATTAACTAAACTACGTCATCAATCATAAGTTTGTATGCTAAGCTTCCACGCCAAAACAACTCGACCGATTATAATGAAACTTTGCATATTCTTAGAGGTATCAGAAAAGACCTATCATCCTATTCATCATCATCCTATCACCTATCAAAGAAATATCATATATAAATATAAGCTTAAGCGAGCGAAGCCGCGTTTATGTCTAGTATATTTATAATCTTAGAAGTTATTTGTTTAATATGTTTCTTAACGTTACAATTCTAAATGAACCTAATCACTACATAGTTCCACTTCTTGATGGCTGAACTGGGACCGTAATTTTAATCTAGGGTTAGTTAAGGAGAAAATTGACATGAGTCCGCAACTGCTGCACTCTGCATATGCTCGCTTTATCGAGGGACACATTTCTAGGAAGTGTGGTGGAAGTTTTAAACATATATTTATAGTAACTTGTGAAATATATATGTAGTTGGACGAGGCCGTCGCTAGGGTGTGACTGTCAACGTGATGGTTGTCGGTTCGATTCTCTTTCAGGAAATTATACATTTAATATTTTAATTCCCTGGCTCTGGTAATGGACATTGCTTTTAATTTATATTATTTATCTGTACGTACTTGTACTTATGTATGTAAAGAAATTTTAAACTATAATTTAGTCCATCTCATACCTTTGAACTTGCTTGAAAATTGAGCACAGCCGAATTTGATGTCGATAAAATATTTTAATTTCGTATAATAATTTTAAGCCTAGCTTATAAATAATAATTTTACCACCACTTACAAATATAAGACAAACAAACAAAAGATTGTTTTACAAAGAATATTACATACTGAATATCTATCTATACTTATGTATACAAACCACAAAATACTGAACGTGTATAGCAATAACAAATCCAAGGATATCTCATTACCAACTTTCTTCTAACTCATGGCAACCGTCGCTTATTATAAGTTTCATTTGTTTGTAGTTTACTGAAAGGAAGTAAATAAAATATGGTCTTAATAGTGCGAATAAAAGCCGGATTTTATTTTCGAGACTTCGGTCATATGTAAGCTATTAATATTTTTTCTTTTTTCTTCTATATGTTTCTAAATTTTATATTAGTTCAATGCAATTTCATTCAATGCAATTCCATTTCTGCAATGCAATGTATCAAAGCATTAAAAACTACTGGTATTTCTGTCAGCTAATAAAAAAAGTAAAAAATAATTTACCCCATTTTATAGCTTTCAGTCATTAGCGAAAAATGAGTAATTTAAAAAAAAATCTTCGCGAAACACTACCGAGAGATCTGTATTTTTTTTTATATTCCTTCATATTTTGCCATATCTCGCTTGATTTTGTTTACCAAGCTGCGTAACCAAGCGTGAAACGTCGTCGTTTTTTCGCAAATTTCTACCCAAAGCATATATCCCTTCATGTGTAAACATGTAATAGCGCATACATTTATTCGTGTCAATATTTTATCACCGTAGCGTGTGAAATTTTTTCTCTAGTAGGCAAACAAATATATAACGTAAATACGTACATTTCATTACAATATTGATAGTTTTTTTTCAGCTTTCCACTGTATCCCAAACACAACAGAGTAAGCAGAGAGAACTTAGTGTTAAGACACTCCATTGCCCATAGGGAACGAATGTTCGTAGTTTACATATAAAAATTCTATTAAAATTGACAATAACATTGTGAATTTCATAAATATCGACAACTCTAAACTTATAATTATAACGCTATACAATATTAACGAAAGAAGAAGGCTTATTGCTTTCAAAATAAACGAGCTTTTACCGGAAGAAAACCGTACTTTTGTTCTACGCCGTAGCCGCATCCTTTATTATATATATTTGATATGTAGTTATACAATGAAAAATGAATTTTAAACTTTAAATAAAGGTCTTATAGTCTATTTTTCCTTAAAAATAATGTAATTCAAAAACGCAACAATCATATGCTGAAGTTAGTTTGTCTTAAAGTTAATACGTTCTGCAGTTTCATTTAATATTCATTTCCCTATATGCGCTCATTTCTGTGGAATGGCCATTTTAACTATTTGAATGGTACAGGGTTTAATAAAAGTTTTAAAGTTCAGTTGAGTATTTGCTTTGTTGAGCTTCCTCTCTTTCACAGTGGAAGTAATCTCGTATCTTGAAGGGAAGTCACTGGTTTTTATTGGGTTGATGTATTATAATGGGGAAAATTCCTTTGATTGAGTAAAAGCTTTGAGGAGAAATATATTGATGTATCTTGTAGTATAATAGCCAAAGAAATTGGTTGTACTAATAAATAGTGGTATATGGATTTTTAGAGTTTTAATTTATACTGAAACATTTTTTCTCTACGATTTATAATTTATAAAGAAATTGGTCTTTATTAAAAATGTTTAAATTAATACTAAATTCTTTGATCATAGAAATTCTTAATGTCAGAATTCAACTTTCCTAATATAGCGACGGGCTACCGGCGAAACGTCACAAATTTAATTATTACCGCGACAAAAAGCAATTCAGAGGGACCGGGACTTTGTCGTCGAAATTACTTAGACCCTAGTTATCAGTAAAATAATTTTAATATACATCTAAATTTATAAGCTATGTTTAAGAATATTTATTGTACAGTAAGAAACGGAAGTATCTTAATGGGAACAGAGAACTAGGTTCCTAGGTTCCCTTTGCCTAGCCTGCTATGTGCGAGATACAGTGTAAAGCTAAGAATATTCAAATTTTACATACCTAATTATGAGTAAAGACTATCTGCAATATACAGGGAAGTCTACAATTGCCTGCTGTCTATTCTTTTTATGTTTTTTTTTCATAAACGAATTTTAAATATGATGATATACATACATTCTACACAAACATGTAATAAATATGCTATACTATACAACAAAGGAAGTCATTGTTAGTACAAGAAAAGCTTTCCCCCACAACTACAAATTTACTATTTCTTAGAGCACTCCACGAGATCTATAAACATGAATCTACCATCTTTGTTTCCAATACATATTTTCACAGCGGAATTGTTCCTTTCAAACGGTGAAAAAGCTTCTGTTGATCCGAAAAAATAACTCGCACCAAACATATTTTCTTACATTTAGTGTTAAGCTCTACCAGCTTAGTTTGAGCTGGCGTCCAATTTCTTTTTATTTCCAATGTTTTTTTTCAGCTTCACGTTGTATCACGCATGTAGCAGGATAGGCAGAGAAAGCCTAGTGTTAGGACATTCCGTTCTCCACTTTTTGCCTTATTCTGGAAGCATTGAATGGCTATACTCAACGCCGCACTTTTCCTCGATACCAGAGCGACAAAATGAAAATATTTAATATTTCATTTCCTCGACTGGGAATCGAACCTACAAACAGTCGCGGTTACAGTCACATATTTGCGCCATGACTGGCTTCCAATATCTGCGGCACATTTTAACAAATAAACATAGCGAATGTTGGGTAATAAAAGATCAAGGTAGATTGGTGGGTAGACAGGCAAATGTCATAACTAACCATCAGAGCGCGTACTGAGAATAAATTTTCAATACTGAACACGGATCGTTAGTTCCTCTCGAGGGTTCCCTATGTTTACGCACTAAGCTTTATCTCGAATGCGGGGAAGTAATACGCACAATACTGAACGAGTTCAATGGAACTTCCTTAATGGGGTTTTAAAGTTACTTACGTTACTTACCATTGATCCTTGTATGATTGATGGCGGGTTTTGGGGGTCGTTTTGGAAATTAAATTTCTTGGATCTCGTTTAAGACGCGCGGTGAATTATAAAGAGTTCTTAATAAATATATATGAATATAAATCAAATTGTGTTATTGTAGTTCTGTTAACACTTGGAAGTTTATTTTAAAGATTTTGCGTGCTGTTTAAAACTGTTGTTACAGAACTTGACTTATAAATGACTAGCGGACCCGGACGCGGCTACGCCTGCTTGAACTATAAGAATATTTATTAAATATATTTATATTCATTTTCAATTTTCAATAGAATTAGTAAGAAAATATAAGCTTAAATAATCAAAAAGAACAATAAGTAGAGACATATTATTAGAAAAAATATCTAAGTTATTGAAATGAACCAACAAAAGAAGTAAAAGTAACTAAAGTAATATTAAGTTTTGCCTGCGTGTGTTTTTTTATATTAAATTGGATAATTTTAGCGAGCAATATCAAATAAAATAAGAAGAGAACCAAAGTGTAGTTTAAATAAAATATCCCGTAATTCTTGTGTAATGGCAGAAAAATGGCTTTGTCAACCTAACACAGTAATAAAGTTATTCAAATATCATTTTAATTTGTCAACAATTAATTAAAACACACTAAGCGATATATGATAACAAAAACTAAAATAAGGATAAAAGTGCCTATTTGTTAAAATAAATTAATTTAAATAGTATATACCTAGATATTACTAAAGACTTAGTTTTATACAAAATTCCAGCATTTAGTAAATGTCATGTATTACAACTCACGCTAACAAATTAAGCAAACAGAGAAGATAACAATATTTCTGAGGCAGGTGCGAGACGTCGACGCTACATACACGAGAACGAGCAAAACCATTTACAAGACGTGTTATTAAGGCACACTTAAACATAGCTTACAGTGAAATTACTGTTATATGTTTTTTTTATTTATTTATAAATTGAAAGAGCTTTTACTCTCCGCTTTCCCATTCGAGACACTGCGCGTTGAGTGGTGAAACTTAACGTTGTAAATTGTCTGTAAATATCTTCGTAAATACAAGAAAAAAATAAATGATATGTGTCCATATCTTCCGAAGATTTGTATGGTTTTTGTCATTAATGAAATTTAATACTAATTAAATTAATCTATTTTAGCTCTACGTTAGATTTATCATATATTCCAGATCATTTTTATACATAAATGAAAAATACGTGGACAAAGGTGAAAAAAGCATAAATCCTCAAAGGATTTTGCTTGGAAAGAAAGTGTTCTTCACAGAAAAGTGAGTCGGTAATGAACTTGATATGAATAGGCAATTTCAACTTAGTGATCTAGTGTTTTATCCAGAAAGATATCATATATTTAAATTAAAAAAAGTGTATTTATTTGCATGTAAAAGATTTTTTATAATTAATTATCATGTATGTACTAGTAAATCAGATTTTTGTAACTATAATACAACATAGTTTTAGCTTTCTATATGAATTTCCTTAGCACTATAGTTAATAATAAAACAATTAAACAATAAAATAAACCCTATAACACAAATTAAAATGAACATTTCCAGCAACCAGTTAAACTAACACACTACGAGTACATTCAAGTAGAACAACACAAAAGATTATAACAAACAAATCAAAATGGTATACAAAGACGCTACGAACCTAACTATTGCAAAACAGGTGTTTCATTCTCATCTCAACACATAAACAATATCTAACAATGCCTGTTCTAAACAATAACTAACTATATTCAATAGTAATAGTTAGGTGTATTTATATATGTCTGTACGTATACTGTCAGTAAAGTGGTGTAGTTTTCATTAATAAGAAGAAATCTTTAAAGAGGCTATTTTTTTTTTTAAAAAGAAAAAAAATAGATATACTACTAGTATTTCAGTTGTTAATTCGTTATACCTACAATATTTTATTACCCAAAAACTAGATCAACCTATTTCACTTTGTTTTCATAGTTTTTATATAAAAATAAGATAATAGATAATATTTTATGTATGAAGAGGTTGATGACAGTAAACGAGGCGAAAGAGGTATGTAGAGACCGTAGCGTTTGGCACTCCGTTCTCTCTGCCTAACTCGCTAGGTATACAGCGCACATACAAATACAATAGTTTTTACTATACACTGTTTAATAAATTTCCTTATAACTGTATAATAGGATGATATTGACATGTTATAGGCTAGAGTAGATACGATCGGGTATCACGTCAACTTCTCCATCTTCACAACCACCGTTCACCGTGTAACCACATTTCACCGGGAACTGCACTACCATTTCTGGTTTACCCATCCATAGATTCTCCTATGTAATTATTGTACACTCAACAAATACGACGACAATTTGAACCTTATTGCATTTAAATTTAGCTCATTTTTCTTTATAGTTGTAAATAGTATTTATTAAAAATGATTTAAACTTGTATATAATAGTTCACTTTGCCTTTTAACGAGAAAACGAAATAAAAATCTGCAATTATAATAATGTGAAATTCTAATTGTATTTATATTTTATATAAATAAATACTCTACGGAGTAAAAATACGGAGTAAAATTTAACACTTTCTAAGTAAAGACGTTGAAATAGCAAGACTTCAATTCCTTAATACATTGAATTCACCAACCATTCATTGAATGAAAGAAAAATAGTGTCGAATTTTCAAGTGAAAGGCGAATCTTTCTTTCTCCTACAAATAGAAACTTGAAATTTTAAAAGGTACGGCAATTATTCACACTTTAATAGAAACCGAGTCGGACGTCCGTGAAGAAAATACGGCGAACGTATAATTCACAGCATTCGTATTTGATGGCGTCATCCGATAAAGTTGCAATTTGGAATTTACAAAATATTGCATCGTTAGAGCTTCGCAAAAACGACGTTTATGCAAACACTGCAGGTGCTGTGAGGATACCAGACGATTTTTTTGCCCTATCGGTGGTACTTGGGGTAGAAAATTTTAAAAACAAATTGGACTCAAAGCGAACTTGAAGACTTGTATTTTTTATTCTGGATAAACGCAGGAACCTCTGTACATACTCTACATATAGCAATTTAGCGATAGCAGCTTATTTGCATAATTGTAAGTAAAAGTACATTTATAGTCCCCATGTGTAACTTCTTACTAGAAGACACATTTTGATTAAAAATAATTATAAGTATATTATAACCGTATACCCTCATGTAATTTCAAGCTTCGACTGTTATATTTAATCAGATACGCCCAAACTTTAATATCAGCCATAAGCCATATTACCTGCTTCCTAAAAATATAATTTAATATTAAGAATTCATCTATTATCCCAAAATGATAATAGAACCAAGGCCAGACACATCCATCACTATAGCACTTTTATACAGAAATAAATGTGGCACAACGTCCATCCAACCAGCCATTCCAGGCTAGGCCAGTAAACACCCAGAGCAGACGCTCATTGTCTGCGTGACCCACGCGTAGGACATAATTCAGCCGTTGAAATGCAATTAGCGGGCTAGGTGATAACACCCCCATACATCAGGCCATATGAATAAAACCACCAACTATAGTTACCAATTATAGTTGATTTGTAATTAACTGGTAAGGATGTTCTTTTTCTGGATTGTTATTACTTAAGTAGGAAGAATAGACGCTACTTCAAGGATGGTTATTTGCCACAATTCTATAAATTGTATTAATCATATTAATTTTATACTTTTTAGTTTATATCAAGAATACATCTTTATATACATACACAAACTATTCTTACTCTATTTTTTAGTTTCATGATGTACCGTACATAGCAGGGTAGGCAGAGAGAATTTTGGAACTTAATGTTAGGTGTTAAATCACTTCATTCCCATTAAGATATATCTCCCCAGTTTCTGCGGAATTCAGGAGGTATTGCGTGTTGAGTGGTAGAATTTAACGCCGTATTTTGCCTTATTACCAGAGCGAGGAAATTAAATTACTATATATTTCATTGATAGTAGTTAGGCCTATGCTCCTGCGTCACAACACCTGGCCACATCTAATTATCTTCTTTTAAATAAAAATATAAGTCATTTTATAACTGAAGCAATTGAAACTCTTACAAAAATAGCAACAGCATCACACCCACGAAAGTTACGACTTTCCTTCCATCTCATCGAATATTTGAAAAGTAGGTAAAGAAAATAAGTGGATAACAATATTCCTGAAAGTAACATGACACCTCCATTAGAGGAGACTTAAAATAGATGGCACTTAAAATGACGCTGACGAGATAATGGCTGGAGCTAGTGCCTTACAGAAGTGCCTTAAAAATTGCCTTAGACTGCAATTTGATGGAGTGACAGGGTTATTTAGTGAAGGGTAAACTTTTTGGATAATCTGAAAGGGTGGGTTATGTACATTGAGTTCAGAAGCACACCTGATGTTTGTTGCTGCGTAAATAATAAATGTGTGAACGAAGGAGGAATATAGGCCTCATGTTTTTAACTAAATATAAATAAATAGCCTTTCGCTGTATCCCGCACAGAGCAGGATAAGCAGAGGTGAACTAGTGAACCTACACTCCGTTCTCCACTTTCGGCCGATTTTTTTGAAGCATTGCGAGCATTGCAATGCCGGGATTTGCCGGGGTGTCAGAGCGAAGAAATGAAATTTTAATGTTAATAAATAATAATTCCTTCCCTCGAGTGGGGATTGAACCCACAACCACCGGGTTACATTCACACCCAATGTTTTTACCTTTTATCAATATATAACTAAAACAGTTTCCAGAATGGTCAGCAGGAGTCTAAGCGGCGTTGTTCCTATATTTGAGTTCCTAAGACAGTCACGCCGGACAAGTCTGGACACGTCTGTAAACAATCAATATGCAAATACGGTTAAGTTGCCCTCAGACCCTGTATTTATTCTGCAACACGAATGGCGTTCGTTATGGTGGTTAGCGAATATTGATTTAGTTAATTTAAATTTACATAGAAAATGCTTATATAGTAAAGAATTTTGGAATTAGGAAGTGGAGGTTAATTTTCTTGTTAATATTTCTTAGCTCATTTTTTGATTTGTACATAAAACCAAAGATAATTATATGTCTTAGGATATTTGAAGAATTGATGAGAGGTAGAGATTTTTTTTATTACTTGTGATTACTTTGAACCTTTAAAACAAAATTCTGAAGATTCTTAATAGAGAATCGATTGAATTTAGTTTTAGGCCATCGTTGTGAATTGAGAGTGTGTACTTGCGATGGTTGTGGACTCTATCCCCAAATATTCGATATTAAATTAAAAAAAATAAAAATATTTTTATTTCCTCTCTCTAGTCATTGGTAAGGCACAAATCCAAGCGGACAGCGGAACACGAAGTAAAAAATAGTACTAAAAAAACAGTTAACTTATTTAAAAGAATTTATTAACTTAGCTAACTAGCGTTATAAAACATATTAATCGAATTTGTTTAGAAAATAGTTTTTTACCTAATAAAATGAAAACATTATAATTAAAGATTTTAATAATATATAGATTTAGTATAGCTTACTTGCAATTGCAATCTCCACTGGCCTGAGTAATGTGATACTCAGCATGTATGCACATTGTTTAGCCTGTAGTAATCGAAACTAACAATAGTATCTACTATACCTAACTATAATATATGTCAATACTATTATAATTTAAGGCAGTATCGCATACAATATTAAATATTGCCTTATAAAATAATATTACTTTTTAAATAACTTATAAATAGACAAATTATTTATCTAAGGTTTACTTGCCATTTGGTTTAGTGATTAATAACTGACTTAGGCCGTAGGTGGTAGGTTCAGTTATTACTTAGGGTAACTATTTGTATTAACAGTGTCTGCTTATATGTCGGCATATCAACATATTTGCATAATTGGTCTAGAATAATCCTGATTAGGTTCATTGTGGAACACCTGAACTCGGTCTGGAACCAGATTTTGCGTGGTATTCAAAAGGATTAATATTAAAATTATTGTAATTGTACACATATAAAAGTAAACTAACTATCCATACATTTTATACAAAAACTAGACAAAAAGTAAATTGTATGGAAAGGAAAACAGCATTGAAATAAAACTACTCTGTTCCATGCCACAGTAGTTTCAATTCGCTCTAAAATCTTCATAAAAACAAAACAAAAAAACAAAAAAAAAATGGTGACTAAATTTTAAAAAATGCAAAAACATTTTGTACTTCCGCTCGTATATCGTCGAAATATGTTTTTTACTTTCGTTTCGCGCACGTGCCGTGACCATTTTAAATCCTAGTATAATTGAGAGTTATACAAATTCGACCTTTTCGGTTATCCAACAAACAATGGCATAAAGCTTTCAGGGGATTCCACTCGTAAAGATAGATTGATAGGCTGAGCCTCCATATATTTGTAACTTTTCTTTTATATAAAACTTCAATACCCACATGCATTAGCGTATCTAGAAAGTGGGGGTTTTCTGGGGAGGGCCTGGACTTACCTTTTAATATATATGTTGGTGTAAACGTAGTTTATTTAATTCCGTATTTTGTTATATATAGTCCATTTTATCGTAGTTTAAAGTTTTAAGCCTTATTAATTTTTACTTCGTTCAGAGTTAACGAAGAATGCCAAAATGCAAATTTCAATTAAGTTTTAAATTAAAATTGCGGCTTCGGCTAAACTATTTTCTTTAATAGTCTTTACAGGAAGTGTAATATCCTGGAAGATAAGACAACGTAGTTAAAAAAACTTATAAACATTTAAAACAATTCCATTTCGCCGGTAGAGCGAATATCGCCGACATTTCACGACCGTTTTCTTTATATATTTTGTTAAAGCTTCACACTGTATCTCACACATAGCAGTGTAGGCAGAGGGAACGTGGGAACCTAGTGTTGAAACACTCTAGCCGCGCTCTGCGTCGTTACCAGAGCAAGGAAATGAAAATATTAAGTATTTAATTTCTTCAAGAGGAATCAAACACACAACCTGTCGCATTTATTACAATCGCACTGGCCTCATATTTAGTTAAAACTCTTTAAAAATAGCTGAAGCTAATTTAATTACCATCAGCTATAAAATTATAACACTGCAAAGATTTACATTAGCTAGCACTCGGCTTTTAGAAATTAATTTTGGTGAGAGTCATCCCAAAATGATCTATAATTCAGTTACATTATCGCGAGTTTCCGGACCAGTGGTCAATGTGACCATTACCCACGATCCCTCAGCCTATGATAATTTTATGGCAAAAATCGGACGTTACGTGCCTTTGTTAAATGGTTTAATGGGTTTTCTTTACTTTTTTTGCATGATTTTCTTCCTCTCCGTTCTTTTTAGAGTACAACCTCCAAATTAACTAAAGTGGTAGTGGATATGGTAGAAGTTATAAAAATTATTACAAGAATTTTAATTAATTAGTCAATGTATATTTTGTATTTTGTGTTGTTAATTTTTCGAATTGAAAATTTGAAAATTTGAATTGAAAAGGCCTTATAAAAATATGAATGTAGCGGGATTTGAATCCGCGTCTCTTGGAAACTGTCGAAGTGCGAATCCTCACTAAATATTTACTGACCGTTTCGACGTGAACATAAATATTTTGCAGGCGTCTCACATTAGTCCGGTGTGCGTAACATTAAAATTTCGTGTAATAGGAGATAAATCTTAACGCCATTACCGACGAGGGGACAGGTGTTTTTTTTCTAAACCGGAAATTCGGGGGCCCTTTAATTTTGTACATGTTACTATGATATATGGAACATGGTGGTGACTTTCTTTTTGTTTTTCTTTTTTATTTCTTAAAATGACACTCCGTTCTCTACTTTCCGCCATATTTCGAGAGCATATAAAGTGATATAACTCAACTTCCGGAAATGAAAATAATTCTACCGAGTAGGTATAGATTAAAACCTTCATTTATTCTCTTATAATTACAGTTTCTTCTCTTGGTTTTTATTACAAGCTTTTATTTGACTTGCCATAGTATAAGAAATCTTGCAAGCTCAATTTAATCCTCTATTTTAAACCTCGTTCTTAAAATATTTTATTATTTTTAGAATTTTTATAACAAAATCACAAATCACAAAGATAAATTATTTACTTATTAATACTATTTTGTAGAAAATTTATACAACAGTCGATAGATATACATTTCATAAGAATGGTGACTCATTTCATCTATCATACGAACATGACACACTAATTCGCAACTGTAGTATAGAGCAGAGTGGCGCAGTGGAAGCGTGCTGGGCCCATAACCCAGAGGTCCGTAGATCGAAACTACGCTCTGCTAAATATCTTTTTTGTGTTTTTTTTTTTTCTTTTTTTATTTTAATTTTCAGTTTTTTTTTTTTAAAACATTTTTTAATGATAATTTTTTTTTATAGAATTTATGAAACGTTTAGAATGTATGAAATGTAGTCTAGTTTCAATAAAACTAAGTGTAAAGCATATACGTCTCTATCAATTGGGAATGGAAGAACGAAATGATGAATCACTAACTTTTTTTCATTTATTACGCAATATTAAGATAAGATAAGAAATTACTAGCAAATCCCTATTTTTTATAATTTTATATTTTTGTATAATTTTAACCTTATGTTTTTTTTAACATGTATAATTATTATTATTATATTTATTTCTAGATACAATGATTATTAAGTAGCTTTAGTAAATAGCTATAATATAATTAATTCCTTTGAGGACTCTGTCGCTTCTAAGTAGGACGTACGTACGTTAGATAAGTCGTATTAGCGTTTCAGAGGGAATTTATACGTTAACTAATATACATTTTAATGACTTTACCATTTTCATAAGAAGTTTGACCTATTTCTTTATAATTACAATGTTTATATTAAAATAACTTTTATGTATGTATCTCTACTAGATTTATGCTTTTTTTCGTGATCATGAACTGAAGAAGAATATATTGCGTTGGTTAATTGATTTTACAATAAAAAAAACAATTACAGCATTATAATAACAATGAAAAATTAGATAGTTAATAAATAAATATACAGGTAAAATTTTAATTAAAAATCAAACAAATTATGTAAATTTCTATTTATATTGTTTTTAATTATATTTTAAAAATATTAATTTTTATTTATATTTTTTTTTGTAATTTTTCTCAAAAATCAAAATAAAACAAAATGTCTTAAATAAATAGAGAAACCTCATTATTAAAAATCCTTAGCATACTTCTACATACATATATTACCAAATTCCCCCCTACATTATTACTACGGCTATTACCGTCTGAGCAATCATGCAATCTGTCACCTCTGCTAGTGCCAGCGCCTGTTCCAGTTCAGATCCAAAGTGGCGCGACGATTGTCTTAATCGTAGTCAGCCTTTGACTTGGTGGTACCTACATGCTAATTTTCCATATTCTTGGTCCTTTATTGTACTTGATAGTAAGAGCAGAGAGAGAGTAGAGATGAGAATATTATATTTAGTTATTAATAAATCACTCTATTTTTTCTGTAAGTAGGAGGGAGCCTAGTGTTATGACACTTCGTTCTCTAGGTGCGAAACTATAAGAAATATTATTAATTATATTAATCAAACGTGATAATTAATATTCAACATGCAATCTAAAATGCATTTTTTATTATAAAAAAAAGGAAAAATATTAAAATTAACGTATTTTGTTCAATTAGTTACTATTAATGTTTGTATTTAATTTGATATTGTTAGCTTCACTCAATACCTACCTCCACATATTTCGGTTTTATTTAAATCATAATAGCTTTCATAGCTTTGACTAACTTAAAGCTGTGCTTTGGAAGCAGACCCTTATAGATACAAATCTTACGCCTTGGAACTGATACTATTAGTATTGTATTCTAGAATTCTAGTCAAAGAGAATTCTCTGCCTCTGTTTTGCAATACATTGGTTCAGCTTTCAAGATTGCTTTTGAATATGTTTGTAGAGAAACAGCAAAGATTTATTGCGATTATTTGATTTTTGTATTTGAAAATAAACGTGATGATTGGGGAGAATGGATCCATTGGAGAATGGAGAATCCTATTCGGACGAAAAATGGAGAATTAAGTGTCTTAACTCTAAGTCTCCTTTAATCTAGTTCTGCTACTGTTGTGTTTTTTCATTATTCCGTAATTTGTAGGGAAGAAAGGGAGAACTTCATGAGGTCTTTCGTTTTTTAAGAAGGAACATATATGTATCATATCCATACCTATATTATAAATTCGAAAGTAACTCTGTCTGTCTGTCTGTCTGTCTTTTACGCAATCAGGGCCAAACCGCTAATTTAATTGTGATAAAATACTCATATAGAGATACTTGAGGGTCTCGGGATGAACATAGGATACTTTTTTTTCTCATATTTGTATTATTTTCGATATACACCAATATATTAAAATACTTATTAATTTGACATGCAATTTATTCCGCCATGTTAATAACACCCGTCGTTGCTAAGCAACGATTTACAAAGTTTGTTGTTAGAAAACGGCACCCAAAATGAGCTTGCTTAACGTATCTCTCTATTGAAAACTGAAAATAATTTCATAAATATATTTAAGAAATATTCGTATAGTTCAAGCGGGCGTAGCCGCGTTCGGGTCCACTAGTATATATATATATTAATAATATCATATACATATTTTAATGAGTACTACCACTATCAACTCTATAGTGAGGTAAATCCCAATCGGGCCACAGTGGTCTGTAATATTCATTAACTTTATATTAACTGAAAATACCTTTTAACGTTGGTAATATGGTTTTAACCTATATTTCCATTCTATTCTTACGAAGCATTAGAACGGACGACCTCAATATTTTCATTATCAATATAAGGAAAAGGATTAAAATGGTACCAGTATAAAGCAATATTGTATGATATTCTATTAGATACAGCCGTATTTATTTTGTTATTTTGTAATAGAAAATCATATTATTTTTTCTTACTTTATGCCTAACATGGCAGTGTAGGCAGAAATTAGACACTCCGTTTTTCACTTTCCATCAATCTTTCGGAGAGACATTGTAGGTGGAGTAATGGGAAATAGAAAATATTCTTTGGCCCGGGCGGTTGGATTAAGTTCGAACACACTACCATTGCATTTACAATCAGATATTGTTAAAAAATTCTGAACTTGTAATAGAAGTACTATTACAAGTATAAAAACGTAGTCCAGAATTAAATGATGATTTCCCATAAATCTCAACTTTTTGAGCTCAATCACTAAAATTCTGTATGTGTTATGTGTATTTTAACAATATACGTAACGTAAGCGATATATAATTTAAGTTTCACTTTACACTGGTGGTGGTACCACCCTGGCTACCGGGTAATCCCCGGTAAAGGGTGAAATTAGAAAATTTCGAGCGTGCCGTTGCCTAGCAACGGGGCCCCGCTCTAATGAGTAAATACGAGATCGTGTCAATAAATGTATAATTGTAAATGGATGCTGCGAAATTAAAGGCCGTTAAACGTTAATTGTTATTTAACGGGGCCATGTAGTTATTGTTGTGGTTGACTTGCGTTGCTTTTATATATATTTAATAGTTATTTTTACAGTGTTAGTTAGAAACACTCCGTTCCTGGCCGGTACCCTGTGATTACTGTTAAATTTGATTAAATGTCTATATTTTCTGCTATTTGAACCATTATCATCATTCAATTCATGTGTGTAGGCGGAAATATATACTTACTAATGACTGAAAGAATATATAATGTATTTTTTCCTAAATACCCTTTTTAAGCCACTGATTTGTCCGAAAAACTCCTCCTCTTTCTTCTCTGCTCGCCTCCGGCTCTGCGAATTGGGATAATCTTATAAAATTATATTTTTATATTATGAAGTTACAGAACCATTTACATAGTACAAAAATTATAGAGTAAAATGTCAAAGTTACGAGAAAAACATGATACGTACATAAAAAAAAATATATATGTAAATAATATAATAATTATATTTGCCTCGTGTATTAAAATGTACGAAGGCTTCATACAATGATAATTATATTGACTGACAGACGAATACCACATCAGTATATCGGAACCACGGACTACTGACTACTGCAGTACTGTATGCAAAATGTAATTCGGAATTATTCGCGTTGGCCGACACCGCCTCTTCACGCCAACATGGTAAATTAAGGATTATTATACGAGTACTATTATACTTGCCTGGACTATCCCGTTGTTGGGCCTCTTATCTATTTTGTGCTATTATATTTTTTTTTCAGGTTCACACTGTATCCCGTGTATAGCAGGATAGGCAGAGGGAGCCTAGTGTTATGACACATCATTTGCCACTGTCCGCTGAATTCCGAAGGCATTACGTGTTGAGTGGCGGATCTCGATCTCGTAGCTTGCATCGACACCAGAACGAACATATTTCATTTCCTCGTGTGATAATCATGTACCGTAAGTAAACGTGACAGGTTGTGGATTCGAGGAAATTAATTTATTTCATATTATTTTAATTTCTACGCCCTGGCACCAATGTAAAAACCCGGCGTTAAGTTCCACTACTCAACACACAATGTCTTTCGCGTATCATAGCCACCCTCAAAGAAATCTTAACAAAAATATATCTAATAACAAATATTAAAGTTCATTCTGCAACACATAGAAGACGTACCCTGCATTATGAAACAACTCCATTGAATAATAGCACGTGGGCGATACTACTGCTTAAGTATTTTATACGCGTTCGTAAATTTGACCTCGCGAAGATAAATAAATCTTATACTGTAGAGTGCAATTATATGGAATGAAAGTGGGTTCTAGTTTCTATGTTTATAGTACCATTGTGTTTTTTAAAGATAAATTTACAGGCTTATGGGTATCGTCTGTTGAAATTAAAAATCATAGATTGTCGTATTAGAGTATCTGGTCAGTCGCTTTGTAAGTTATTTTTACTTCATTGAGAAAATATAATAAAAAACTAAAAATATCTGTTATTTTGTTGTATTAAGTAGTCGTATGTTTTTAATTCGTTAATAT
This sequence comes from Heliconius cydno galanthus, assembly GCA_036379175.1. Taxonomy (NCBI): domain Eukaryota; kingdom Metazoa; phylum Arthropoda; class Insecta; order Lepidoptera; family Nymphalidae; genus Heliconius; species Heliconius cydno. The sequence continues at coordinate 721,423 of JAKRZM010000265.1, forward strand.
ATTAACTTCTTCCACTCTTCACTTCACTTCACTTCTCTTCACTTCACTTCCGCCACTCAATACAAAATCCCACGAGAATTCAATGGAAAGTGGGGAACCAGAAGTGTCTTAACGGAAATGGAGTGTTTTGTCACTAGATTCCCAGGTTCCCTCTTCCCACCCTGCTATGAGCGGAATAAAGCATGAAACTAAAAAACTATGTAATTTTAAGTTACACCCGAAAAAACATATTACTTAACACGACAAAAAAGATATACTCATCGAATCTCCTGCCCTTATCATAATACAATATCCGTACGACATATAAAAAAAACAGGCTTGCGGTATCATATAGCGAAATATCCCCAGTGTGTCTGTGGGTACCCATCTGCCGCAGTCCCCATTTTGGTCCATTAATTTAATTAATGCCGTATTTTACATCACTATATGAACCTCACATCACTATATGAACCAATGACGGTAAACCAATCTAAGTGATGGATATAAATAAAGTAATATAATCTCTATTACGTTTAGCATAGAGTTTCTGTAAATGCATTTCTTATTTTGTAAACAGGTTTTTGTATGGCTGTCCACCTAATTTATGTGTATGGATTTTAGTGTTGGGGCAATTAGTGTTGGAAATGTTTTTAGTGCGATGTGTAACATCTGTGTATAGTAAAGTGTGAAAAATGAATATAAACTTGTCGCCCTTGTCGTAGAACAGGGGTGCAAGCGAGTGAACGTGATAGAATGGGGGGTTTGATTCCCATTCGAGGAAATTAAATATTTAATATTTTCGTTTCTTCGCTTTGAAGTCGAGGCACAGCGCGGGGTTGAGTTCTGCTGCTCAACATGTAATTTCTTTGGAATATAGATTAATACTAGAGTAAAGAAATAAAAATATGAATTTAAATATTTCATGTTATCGAGTCTTACAACCACCGTTTATAGCCACGGCCACGCCTCTGGTTCCCAAACTTTAAAGATTTTCTTACGAAATCTAGTCGGGCAGGCTAGTTCTACTCGTTCTATATTTAGCGAACATCTATTATTGTATCAGAGTCTAAGACCGGCCTTGACCGGGAAATTTTGCTTCACACGGTTACGTAGGTATCAGTGACCTTTTGAGAACGTGGGTTTTATTACTCAACTACGAAAACCTAAAGTGAAAAGTTGTATATTTGTCTTTATCAGTTATATATCTTTATTGTATGTAACAATATTAAAATATAATTGTCACACAATTAATTATGTTCATTTATATGCAAGAAATAAAGAGACCAAGTTAAGTCTTCTTAAATATTTTACCTTTAAAATTCGTACATATTTTTTCATTAAATTTGAAACAGCTGACTTCAACATAATAATAATTTCGACTCTATTCTTATACAATATATATACAAAACCGGTGTAATATTACAACTGATAACAAATTAACATCTAATCACTCAAGATAAGAGTTATCTAAGACGTTACAATTAATCTTAATTAACGAATCTCTATAATTAAAGTCAGTTTAATGAAATTAATAACGTAAATTAGGTTCATTTCGATGCGAAAAATAAAGAGATCAAGTTACTACTTTTAACTAGGAAAAAAATTTTTAATTCTAAATATTTCCTTTCAATTTTTCTTTTAGAATTCGTACGTAAACTTTCGCTTTATTCAATTTGAACCAGCTGACATCTTCAAGTAATAAACTTAAAATCCTGCTTATAAATGTATAAGCATAACGGGTGTAATATTACAACTGATAACAAATTAACAACTAATCCATCAAGATAAGATCTAATCCACAACAAGACGTTACAATTAATCTCAATTATAAAATCTCTACAATTAAAGTCCATTTAAGTAAATTAATAACGTAAATTACATTATAAGCATGAGAAATGCCATCGGTATTCCAATCAAGTAGAATACTTGGAGCACGCGATTCCTTTGAGGCGATGCAGCACATATTGAAATTTCATAACGGGAACTTGACTCACACGTGTCCTTAGTAATTAGGGGTGATTGAAAATTTTATTTGAAAAAGTTTCCCTGTTATTTCATTTCAGCTTCACATTGTATCCCATATAAAGCAGGATAGGCAGAGGGAGCCTAGTGTTAAGACACTCTGCTTCGCACTTTCCACCGTATTCTGGAGGCATCGTGCGATGCCTTGAATTAAAAAAAAGTGACACTTATTTCAGGCTTAGTTAAGATTTTGTGTTTTACTGGAGGCAAGCAATATGAAATAGCCACCACTTTAAGGTAGTGGGTAGTTCATATTGACTCTTGCGAGCGAGCTTATACAGCGAGGCCGTCATAGAGGCGTCATACCACAGTAGGATGGTCGTGGGTTCGATCCCTTCCTATTTGAGGGGATGAATTATTATTTATTAATTTCTTCGTTTTAGCGCTAAAACAAAAATTCCAGCGTTGATTTTCGCCATTCAACACGAAGGCTTTGAAAGATTCATCAGATAAGTGGGCAACAGAGTGTCGTAACACAACGTTTCCTCTGCCTACCCTGCTGTATGCGAGATACAGCGTGAAGCTGATTTTAAACCGCTACATAAAGATATACTAATTAACACTACAGAGTTTCTAAGACAATTTCAAATCAATAATAATATATAACAAGTATTAGTATAATATAGATACAATATATACGTAGATCACCTCCAAGAACTGCATTATCATATACCCATAACTACATATATAATATATAGATATCTAAATCATAGCATTGTAACCACGCTATAGATAATTAAGGAGCAATTTGTCATTGAACTGAGGCGAGCTTACATTAGCTAATCCTGTGGGCTGTTGACCTTTAATACGTCATTAGTTACCGTCAGTGGGCTTAAGAAGGTTTGCTTGTGTAAAGGAGTAGAAAAATATATTCTTTACAATTTTGTAAAGAGTATTTTTACTCTTTCTTAGATTCCACCCACATATAATGGATATTGTTCAAATTGATTTAAAAGAACAATAAACTAAAAAAATACAGTCGGTAAAAAGCTCAACTGAACAGGGACATATGTCTGTAGTGTAATTAAAATAAAATCTTTAAATAAAAAACCAATATATAATAGGGCAGACAGAGGGCAGCTAGTGTCAAGACACTCCGTTCTCCTCTTATATTATGAAGCTACATTATTTTTTACAATATTGTTCCTCTGGTCTTGTTAAACTAAGCATAACTTTAAAACGCATAAAATGGCGAACATAATCCTATAACTCCTCTAATGATATGTAATTACATACATGAACAGGTGAGATAAAGAAATGAAAATTTTGTCATGATTTCTTTCTACAAGTCAGTGCTATCAATTTTCGTCTACAAAATTTTAGCATTTACTTTTAATAAATTCATTTAGTTCAAAGTATTATTAGTATTTGTGTTTAACTTATGGACAACAGTAAATCGACTATAATGTATTCAAATAAAAATTTACTACCAAACAAGAAATATCAAATCAAATGTCTTTGTCTACCACAAAGGGAACCTGGGAACCTTGTGTTAAGACACTCCGTTTCCCACTAAAATTAAATGTAAAAATACAAACTAATACAAAACCGTGCTTTAAAATCTTTATGTACCCTCAACTATTATAAAACACACTACCGATAAGAAAACACATAATATCCCGACATAAAAAGAAAGAAGTACAATCAAATTTACTTCATAAGTGCAATGAATGCAACATTGTTTATTTACCATCGTTATAAAAGGTCTGTAATGCGTTAGAGCTACGGCGTAGCGGCGGGTGCTATAGTAACGCAGTCGGCAGTCGTCTCCGCGAGCTCGCGCCGCGTAGACGTACGCTACGCCCGTTACCGTTACCGCTACCGTTACCGTTGGATAACGTAATATTTTGTGAAGCAGATTAACCCTTTCGTTACCGAATTCCTTTGAAATTTTAATTAATGTACGTCTAAGATGTGAGCGTTAGTGTTTTGGTGATGTGAAGTGCATTTTTATGTATGAGTTGGAAGTTTTTTTTTTTCAAATAAATTTTGTAAATAAATCGTTTTGATGTAAGTGTCAAATATTTTTATATTTATATATTTTTTGATAGTGATTATTAGTGTTTAATCCTAATAATAACTTGTGTTGGTATCATTTATCACTTTCACTCTCAGAGCGTGCATATAAATTATCCAAATTATAAACAATAGAGACTTATTATTATATTTAGCTTTATTATTTTCATAGAAAATATTAATTTACCTAAGAAATTTACGTAACTTTATATTTTTATACTAAATTAAAGTATTTATTATCTTATAACATTAAAATACTCTATGGTATATTAATAATAATATAATTTTAACAGAATCATGTATATTAATAGCAGTTTTTAGAATTTTCCCATTTCTAACAATCCTCACATTATTCTATTGTGCTTGGGTCATCGACCTACAAGGTTTTCAGCCTCCGAAAGGTTTTACGTACGATATACACTTTCACAATCGCCATTTCATCTTATTCATAAAAAAAACGTTAAAATGCTTATGTAATATGATTTTATAAATAGTATAATTAATTAAAATTCTTAAGTATTATTCGTTTATTAAATAACTTTATTTTAAATGTTTTAAAGTTAAATAATTGAAAGGAAATGGTCAAAATAGAGTGTACAATAAAGTAAAATCTAATTAACAACATATTTATCATTTATTTAGTTAGCAATTTTTTTTTTAGTTAGCTATTTGTTTGTTATATTTTTTTCCAAAAAATCATTGGGACCATTTAAAAAATTAATTCAAATTACCAGCACCTACTAAAACAATTAAATTGTACTTTTGTCTGTGCTTAAATCCTCTCTCTATAAACGCCGTAAAATACAACCTTTATATGTTTATTTCAAAAGGCATATAAATAACCCCTTACTTTGTATAGGATGTTTAGCATAATATACGCTATCAATCTTTGCATAATTCTCGGCGGGAAGTAGGTTTGGATTTTGCGACAGTTACTTATGAGATTTGAAACTTATATTTAACGATGTTAATAGTATTTTGGACTAAGGTTCACGGGTTACATCTGCATCTAGCTGCGTAGGTAGAGGGAAGGTAGTGTTAAAATACTTCCCAACCCAAATATCGAAATTTCGATGTTAAATGCTGCGGTTTGTCTTGTTATCAGAGAGAGAGTAAATGAATATACTTGTAGTTCGTTCCCCTGAATGGAAATTGATCTTTTTTATTCTGATATGGTAGGTACAGTGAATGTATTGTGTTAGACATGAAATTATTGAATAAAAATATATACGAGTCATATTTAAACCGACACTGAGAAAAAAAAAAAATGATGTGTAATCCATCCATGTACGTGCCATAATTTTATATAGGTATATCAATTAATTAATATTTTTTTATTTAAATTTGTTTTTTTTTTTGCAAATGTTGCCTAAACCTTACGTTAACTAACATTATTACCTATTTCTTCTCGATTCTCTATTAATATAAAATATATTGAAAGTTTTACAGAAAATCTGTTATTTATCTCGCAATACGCTTTACTTAATCTCGGATCCTGCAAAGTGGTTTAAACTAACCGTCTTCCTGACGTTACTATTAAGCTGTATCGCTTCAGGTTATTGTCTTCCAGATAAAATAGATAACATAAGATAACCTTTAGAGAAGATAATAATAATTCTTGTACCGAAGCCAGTACGTTTCGTAGTAAATGTGAGTATAAATCTTAGGATAAATACATTTTCCATATATTTCCCTCATATATTTCAAACTATTTGATATTAAATTATTATTTTTATTACTTTTAATATAGTTTTATCGACTGCTTACTTAAAATGCGAAATAAATTTCTTTATATTTACTAACTTTTTATGAGGGTATAAAGATATCTAGATAGGGATCTAGTAACATTTCTTAAAAATAAACTATAATACCAACATACTATATTTCTTAGAAGGAATAATCAAAATATTCTTAGTTTAAGAGATACAAGCGAGCAAGTAACGACAAAGACAAACAAAACATTAGGAATATTACATTATTATTATATCTTATAAAACAAAGCTGGTCCCGAGATAATAATTGTGCCACCAAGTTAATATTTCCTAACAATCCAATCATGTTAAGCTGCTTATGCTGGAATGAAACAAAAGCTTGGTTGGTGTGGCTTTAGCTACCAAAGTATTCTTAATAAATTATTTAAAAAATATTTACTTTAACCTAATTTTGATATTAAATGTTTCTGTTGTTGCTGTTCTTTAGCTTAGATTAGGAAAATGGGAAAGGTTTTAATGGGTAAAAATCCTACATAATCTGGTCCCCCCCAAGGATTGGATATCTATAAAAAAATAGGAAAGTAAGTTATTATATGTGTGTCTATTTATAGTTGATAAGTTATAACAAAAATATATAAAAAATCTCATTAATACCTAAATTATTTACTACCTATAGAATTATTTCTAACTTGGTAAGACACTCCGTTCTTCATAGTTTGACAAAAGTAAAATATAACATTAACAACTAAATTCAACAATATATGAACAAAAAGTTTTTTTTTAATGACTAATTTGAAAAATACTCGCAATCAATCAAAGTTCATAATTAAAAACCTGTCACCTCTAGAAATTGTTAGTTGAGTGAAGTAAATGATATCGGTCTAGGTCATAGCGTGGCATTGGATTCACTTATCGGGTGGGTGTACCAATTACATAGTCATTTATAAAAAAAATTATATAATATATAAAATATATTTAATTTAGTAATACATTCTTTTAATATTCTGTAGCTTAGGCTAAGGGAACCTACTGTTAACCTACACGATTACCCACTTATCGCTCAACTTTCCAAGCATTTGTCGCTTTGCCGAGCCGCTATCGGTGCACTTTTTCTTCTTACCAAGACATGGAAATAAAAGTGTTTCATATGGCCACATGGAAATCGAATCCACAACCTTCGCTTCTACAATCAGCATACTAAAACTATATATATTCACCCATAAAAAGCCAATTTCATGCGTAAAATGTACAATATTAACTGTATTCGCGAACTTCTCACCATGCTAACAACTGATCGATAATGCCTTGCAGTACGTAATTCCCGTAACAACGTAGACGACGGCTACGTCAAAGAGCTTTGTGTGCTTGTTGTGATGTAAACACATTGTTAATAACATTCTAGAGGATATGTTACAGGGTGGATACTATTATTAATTTATTATTTTATGATTTTGTTTTTAAGCTTCATCCTGTATCCTGTATAGCAGGGTAGGACGTTTCGTCTTATTTTTGAAGCGTTGTGTGTTGAGTTGCGGAGCTCCACCCTGTGCTTTGCCTTGTGACCAAAGCGATGAAGTTCACATTTTAATAAATAATATTTTTTCCCCCCTATGGGGGCGAGCAAATTTTGTTGATTTTTTTATCCTTCCTATAATTTATTAAGACATATGGTGTTAATTACTTAAGTTGGATATCAATATCGTATATATTTCTTGTTTTGTTTTAGTTATTAGAACATTATATTCTAATATTGTTTTACGTATAGCTTTTTAATATAAATATTTTGATATAAACAAATTATATTAAAATAATTTCTTAGAAGAAAAGAAAGTAGAAACTTGGAGTTGACAAAGCGTCACTGGTTAATGAATTCAATCTGGCTAAAAGTTTTTCGTTTTTATTTTAATGAAAACCCTTACTTTGTTCATTGTTTGAGCCGACCCTTTTTTTAAATGTCAATATTAAATTTAATTACGTTTCATTGAAATATTTATATTTAGAGGTAGTAATTTTTTTTCGCGTTTTAACAGCTCCTCAATAGTGAAAAACATCAATGAAAAATTGCAAAGATTTATGATTAAAATTTATTTTGTATAATGCAAAGAAGGATTTCAATATATTTTTTTTCGATAATTAACATTTAATGGAACTTAACTTAACTTCACGCTTTATCCCCAGCGGGGTAGTCAGAGACAATTAATGGAATTCGTTAATTTAAGTTTCATTTCAACAATTAATGGACAGATGAATTGTGCCTCTCAATCGTTTGTTCTGCGCTCTCGCTTACACACTCGGCTCAGGCGGAACGTGACAATGAGTCATGCTTTTTCGTGCATGCAAGCGGCGTTCCTCGATTTATAAAACGTTATCACGTCAAAAATAATTACAAAATAAAAAAATACACAACGTTTATGAGAAAAAAGTTTAATTTAAAACATACTCAAATAATTTTTCCTTTTACTTGTATGAGTACATTTTATGTATCCATTAACAGTTAAATATTACGCACAGAATATTTAAAATATTTAAATATTCAACTATGCTTATTCACGGTAGACCTTATACCTATCCTTATAATATAAGTTATATCACCAACTTCGAGAACACAGCGAGCATTAAGTTCGAAACGTATGAAACAGTAAGAATATCTAATGTTACATTTTCAAAGTAGACGCGACAAGCCCAGAAAGTTTCTGTGTAACGTGCTAACATTAATTGCAGTGCTACCAAGTTGTAGTTAAGTTGCATTTGGAGTCTATATTTATAAGGTGCACGATTCTTAAGTACTTTTGAATTTGTTTTACACGCTCGTTCACGCTTTTTCCCGTATATTAGGGTAAACAGAGGGAATCTAGTGTTAAGACCTTTCATTTAAATAAAAAAAAATAATAACTAACTTAAAAAGTAAATAAAAGCTTTCCTATATTGGAAGCTCCTAGTCAAAAATTGACTTCGTAGACAGTCTGTCAACAATGGGGAAAGGGACCACTTTTATTACTCAAAGTTAAATATTAAAAAAAGATAATCCTTTATAACACTTTTGTAAATAGACATTTTTTAATAAATCAATGCTTATACCTTCATGATGCAGCTACGTCGTAAATGTTGTTTTTTATATAGAAATATACAATACCTTATATAGCAACAGATATGATCTTCTCTTCTTCTCAATCTAATAAAGCTGATCGCACTAATCTCAGGAACTATTTAGTCGAATAGAAAAATTATATTTGTCTGTTAATAGAATAGCATATCTTGCGGAAAACCTTTACTTATTACTTACTTATATGCGGAAGTTACAAAATTTTTTAGAATATATTAAAAAAGGCTTATTTTACCGCAATATCTTCGGAACTAAAATAGAATTTTAGAAATATTTTTATCTTAAAAATACGTTTCATTACACGCGTTTTATAATCAGCATAGTTTTATAATAAATTCTGTCAAATAAATAACACATACTATTGATAGGCCTCACGTACGAAGTAACTGGAAAAAGAGACTTATTTAGCCACGTATGGAATATATCAATGAAAACGTTTTAATACTTTTAATATGAAACAATGGTGTTTAGTATGCAACCTGCTCTTTTATTGTGTGGGGATTACTATTTAAATGGTTATTTATTTTGCCTTTTGTAATCTAGTTATGTTTAGGTTTATTCGTTACAGGTTTGAGTTCAAACTTTACGAGTGGAATTTTTTTTTGTATATATTTTTAGCTTAACGTATTCATCTCTTGTAATTGAAAATGTATATAGATTGAACCTAAACATAAGGTATGCTATTGTCTACGTTCAACTACAGGGAGTAACAGAGTCCAATGTCGCGCTTTGTCTTATCAGTGAAAATAAAAATGATTTAAATATTATATTTTTTATTTATTCACCCGAGTGGAATCGAACCCACGACCATAGCGTACGTAGCGTGAAGAAGCTGACCATACTAAACCGTTTCGCTATGTTAGTCATGCTATATGAATAAAAAATATGATCATAGTATTAAAATTGTAAATACCTTTTTAACTTAAACGCTGTATCCTAGATATATCAGACTAGGCAGAGAGAACCTCTGGTTCCCACATTTCCCGATTTTTCGAGATCTTTTTTGTGGAGTACCTTAACGCTGGCCTTGGAGCCATAGCGGAAAAAATGAATTTATTAACAAATAATAATAATAATTCATTCCTCCAAATGAGAACTGAACCCATAACGTCCCAGTCACACCCTTGTGCCTCAGCGCCACGACGGTGTCAAACATAATATAAGTTAAATATTCGTAACAAACAAATGGTTAAACTATTACTCAATACATTTTTACCTCTCACTTCATTCAGCGTAGGTGTTATGAATGAAAGGCGAATGGTGACGCACGTATTTGCATTTTGCGTGGATGTGGTCCTTGACCCAGCCAGAGCCAAGATATGGGCGAAGCTTGAACTGGATTGACAGCTTCAATGTACCTAATGGCACAGTAGTAAAATATTTTATATGCAAGTGCTATAACCGTAGAGTCGTAATTTAAACGTGGTTGTGTTGAACTATGAATAGATATAGTTAGTGAAAATTTCGATAAATTTTTTATATTCTTTTAAATCTAGATTTTAAATTATTGTCGATTAAGTATTAAATAAATATATATATTTAATATTAAAAAAGTTTTAAAAAAAACTATTTAACAAAACATTAGTGTCTAATCAAAACACCATATCTCGAATAGCAAAAAGCCCAAAACGAAGTGTCTAGACACTATTTTTTTCATCTAAAACATAATTTAAAAAATAACTCTATATAATTTAAAGTTCACTGTCAATATCCACTATTCTATTATTTGGACGGCACCATCTCGTGTTACATGGGTAGGTCAGAACAATGAGGTCACGTTACGTACTTCCTCTTTAACGTGTGACATTCACTTCAAAAGGTTGGAATTTAGACGTGGGTTGTAACTGAATGCTTCTAGCTCTTATATAAACTTCCATTATGTATTTTATGAAGTAATTTTGTTCTTGAAGGAATTTTGTTAAACCCTTGTGGCTCAGTGGGATGGTTCTAAGGATGGTTATGGGTTCGATGTGAACTGGAGATTTTATTGTTTAAATTGTTTTTATTTTCCCAATTTGATAAAACAGCGTCTCTAAGTTAGAAAAAAAAATCCTAATCAAAAGCTTTATCTGCTAGTATATTGCCATATGTTTATATTTAGTATAAAAAAAGTATTTTCGTTCTTTCTTTAATAAATAATCGTAAATATTTTTTGGACTGTGATTTGAACCCATAACAATGGGTTAAATTAAGCAACTTTAACGAAACCCGTTTCGACCAAACTACCACAACGTCAGCGCCGATTAAATAGTTCTCTAGTGTAATTAAAAGTTATAAGCCTCGCAGCTTCAGGAGTTTGAAAATTTTAAAAAGACTCTTTGAAACTTAATGCCTCATATAAATTGGTGAAATAAATGCAATTATTATTTATATAATTATCTTGTTTTCAGATATTTTCTGGGAATTGACATTAAATCTTCTGAATATTCTTAAGTGGATTTTTTTTAGTTATAAATTAGGCAGTGAAGTTTTAATATTATTATTTAAAATTAGATAGTAACATTTTTGTGACAGCGGAGTTTGCGAAGGGAAGTCCACACACTCTTTTCCCCACTTTCCGATAAATTAAAGAGATTGCTTATTAAGAGTAACTAATACTAGTCAACGGGAAGAAAACAATAAATTTTTTTTTTTCCTAATTGGAAATGAAACCCACAACCGTCGTCACATACGCTGGACCACTGCGCCACGATGACCTCAAATATATCATTCGTACAATGTTCACAATTGTTTCTAAACATTAAGCTCTTTTGCTAACACAAAGTTTCGAAAATCCCAAATAATACTTGAAAGATTCTACCATTTTAGTTAAGTTTCTCAATTTACATTTGATTTTGATAGTAGTTTCTTTAATATTGCGTACAAAAGGGCTTATCTACTTATGTTTTAGATTTTAATGTCTGGAATTAATGTCTATTAAATGTAATGCAGGATGGCTGCCCGCTAATGTAATAGATTGTACCATTGATTTTGAAAAGAGCAACTGTTGAGTTTCTTGCCGGCTCTTCTCAGCAGAACTGCCTTCCGAACCGGTGGTAGACGATTCAAAAGTGCTTATAATAATTGCCTATTTGAATAAAGAATATTTTGAATTTGAATTTGAATTTTAGCAAGGTGAATTACGACCAATGACTTCAATCAATACTATTATAAACATATAAAGTTTGTTTAATTGACAAGCGCGTAGATTTCGGGAAGATTACTGTGCTTGAATTGAAAAAAAAATGTTTTGGTTATTCTATTTATCGCAGAAGGCCAAATGAAATTGAAGATTGATTACAGATATCAAATTTTACTTTAATCCCATTTATATTAATCTAATAATACGTAGGGACGTGGGAGGACGATCTACCAAAAGGATGGAGGAGGTTAACTGGGAACAGAGGACAGTGGAATAAGATGGGGGAGGCCTATGTCGAGAGACAACCTGATCAAAAAAAAACAGATTAAGAAGAGATAAGATTGAGAATTAATTACTTTTAAATGTTTAGTTTTAGTTTTTAAATTTTATTATATCGTTAATGGTCAGTGAATAAAGGCTTATTTTATTTATTTATTTTATTAATAATACGTAAGATTTTTCCGTTGTTATTCATTTTTAGTTTCACGCATATAACAGGGTAGGTAAAGGGAGCCTAGTGTTAAATCACTCCGCTCCCAACTTTCTGCCGAGTGAGAATCGAAATCACAACCTGTCGCTTGTGCCCCTGTGCCATGACCTCCTTTATTATCACAACATAAAAAATAAAAAACCAAAAATAAACCATCAAATCCATTACAAATATCTCAAGAAACCTAACACCAAATACAAAGCCACAAACAGAATTACAAAAGAAAAGTAAACTTTTTATACTATTTACATAGAAGTCATGTAGTCATGTAGTAGTATACATTAGCCGTAGCCATTGTTGCTGGGGTCAATGACACTTGGCACGGGTCCCCGTGGTTCCTGGGCCGAGGCAGAAGTGAACAGCTTTATGTACTTTTAGTTTTCATTGTTCTATAATGTATGTATGAATGTGTGTGGACTTTGCATTTCCCTTTTTTAATTGTAAAATTTGATATATTTAATAGAGAGATGGTTAAAATAAATAATTATTTTACGGAAACAAATAAATTGTTAAGAAAATTCTTTATTATTTGTATAGCTGTAGTTCACATTTAGCAGGGTAAGTAAAGGAACCTAATGTTAGGGCACTCATTTCCCCACTTTTCGCCAGAGTTGTGCAACTCTAGGCTGCGCTATATTTATTCAATAGGGTACCATAAGATCAGAAAATCTTATAATTGTTGTATAATTAATATTTATATTATTGATTCAAGATAGAGTCAAAATAATTTTTAAATGAATAGTGCAATTACTAGTCGTAGATTCTAATTTTAAACCGGTCCATACTACCTTAAAAATATAATTTTTAAACATAACCACTATTGAACAATTTAAATTCAAATATTTTCTGTTTCCTTTTAAATTAATAGATTTATAACTGCTGGTTCTATGTAACATATTATTATGTATTTTTATATCCAATTTTAAATTCTCCACCAGCTACGCCATGACGCGTGCCTACAAATTACTATGAACAGCACGCTTATCCATCTACATCCTATGCACTACCTGGTTTCCATTTAATCCGAAATGATCGTACAGGAAAAGGCGGTGGTGGAGTAGCAATCTATCTACGTAGCCACATACCTTTTTCTATTCTTGATAAATCTCCTACACTCTACTCAAATACTTCTGAACATATTTTTATTGAACTTATTTTCGGTACTTTAAAGCTTTTACTAGGAGTGTTTTACTGTCCATCTCTCCACATTAATTACTTTGATACCTTCGAAAATTTGATAGACAAGTTTGTCCCGAATGTAGATCATACAATTATTATGGGTGATTTTAATACGTGTATTATTAAAAATGACTCGCGAGCTAAAAGACTTACAAATATCATTAATAGTGCAAACCTTAACCTCCTACCCACAAATGCTACCCATTTTTTCCCAAATACCAATCCCTCACAACTGGATTTAATGATTGTCTCCTCTCATGAACGTGTCGCCACTTTTGGTCAACTGTGTGCAGAAGCGTTTTCCTACCATGACCTCATATATTTAACATATAAAATTCGCACGCCAAAAATTAAACCTACGGTTATTATGCGTAGAAGCTTTAAAAANTAACATTTAAAAGCTTGAAGCTAAAAAAGAACTAAATAAACAAGTTTATTAAATCAGTATAGCTATTGACGCTCGAGCAATATTGAAATTTCGGATAAGCACTAACTAAATAGTGAATAACCAATGTTTAAACACAGACAGACAGAGTATTTAACAGCATGTGCTCCAGACGAGTTGTTTACAAACTGAAACGAGTTCCAAACGGATGTACGGCATACTGGAACTTTCAATTAAATTTTCAGCTGAAGAGAAGATAGTTTGACGGTGATTGATAGTCTTTATGATGAATTGATGAAATAAGTTTGGAGTTCAGATGACCTAGATCTTCGCTTATCAGTGCTCCCGTTGATTGGTTCTTGGTCTTCGTCTTTGGATATCGTATCGAAAGCTATTGCTTCTAAAATATTACTGTACATATTCTAAACTATCCATGCGAATATCTATACTAATATAATAAAGCGGAAGAGTGTGTTTGTTTGTTTTAAACGCTAAGATCTCTGAAACTACTGGTCAAAGGTGTGACTGTAAACGCGACGATTGTGGGTTCGATTCCCATTCGGGGAAAAAAATATTTTCTCACTCTGGTTAGAAGGTATCGCGTTAAGCATTTCGATTTAACGCATAGTGGGCTATGGGTGGGTGGCTAAGTTAGCCTACTGTATTATTATGCAATTTGATCAAAAACACTACGAGTGCGAAGTAGAAAAAATACAAATATTTAATATACCTAGTGTATTTAGTATTTACAAATAGAAAAACAACTAAACCAATCGTGACTTTTGGCACGCAAGTCGCGTGCGGCATTGAAACGGATACAGGTAGCCTAATGAAGTAATTTTTTAGTAATACCTATAATAAGAAAGAATACATATAATGAGGGCCTCGTGGCGCAGCGGCACAAGGGTGTGACTGTAACGCAACGGTTGTGGGTTCGATCCTCACTCGAGGAAGTGAAATATTTATTTACGTTTATATTTCCATTTCTTCGCTCTGGTGTCGAGGCTAAGCTTGGCGTTGAATTCTGCCATTCAATACGAAATACCTCCAGAATTTGGCAGAAAGTGGAGAATAGAGTGTCTTAACACTAGGTTCTCTCTGCCTACCCTTATGTATGCGGGATACAACGTGAAGCTGATTTAATTTTGATTTTTTTATATTAATCCAATGGTGCTATGGTATCCTAAAATTATGATTAGAAATTATTTGAACAGAATTTTTTATTCATACTTTACGTTTACTAACAAATTTACGACTTACTTATCGCGATAACGTCAGTTTATATTTATTGTTCATGAAATATTTATTTTTATTGCGTGACGTTTCGGCCAGTTTAGGCCTTCTTTTGAAGGATTTAAAACTAAAAACTTAATTTAGTTTGACCTAATAACTCTATATTTGCATTTTGTTAATTGCTTTTGAATATATTATATTTTATGTTTCTTTTTATTCTTTCGTTTCAAAGAATTTTATAAAGGTTTTTTTTTTATAATTTTATTTTTATATATTTCAATGTAAGTTAATTAAAATAGCTCATCGTAATTGTAGTATCGCAGTTAATCGTAATAAATTAAGTATATAAAATTAATGCAAATATCTAGTCAATCTCTATATCTTTAGATCGTGAGTAGATCGTAGATATCCATGTAAATATACCAGACCACTGGCATTACAAAAATAACACTTTATTATTTCAAACAATCTACAATTTTACTTCAATTAGTAAAGAACATAAAAAGAAAATTTTAAGAATGCAATCTAAAAATTGAAATAGATTTTCTTAATTCTATTTTTTTTTGATAAAAAAGGTTAATACAGCTAAATAGTAACTCTGTGAAAGATTTTTACATAAGCTACACCACCATGTATTGCAGGTGAACATAACACACCGCTAAACCCTTAACGTATATGCAAAGTCACATCGACCCACTATCTCTGTTTACACAGCTTAACCCCCCAGCGACGATACTCGCATATCACAAACAAAATTTATTTGATAGCAATAGTGGTAGTGTGAAGAAATTGTGAGACTAGTTTAACATACGCTGTATTTTATCAGTAAATAATAATGTGGAATAATGGCACCATGACAACGCATCATTTAAGCATCATACGTACATACATATATGACTTCAAACGAATATTTAAAAGCTTATTAATAATTTAAGAAAGTTCCATTTTTTTTAATAAGTTATATTTTAACAATTTTTTTGCATAAAAGTGTGTAGCAAAACGTCCGAAATAAAAATAAATGTTATATTACATAAATAAGAGAGTGAGAGTGATATTATCAACACTAATTTTTTAATCTAAAAATATATTTATATTATTTATAAACAGAACCAAAAAATAATTTAACTAAATAATAATAATATGAATAGTTCAGTGTATATACGAATTGTGTGCCAAGTGTGAGTGACGAATGTTGCGACGCGAGCAACAGCGGGGGTCTCTATGACGAACAACAATAACGGGGTAAGCGCCGGCGGGTTACCCGCCGTTGCCGACATGGACTCGCTCGAGGAAATGCTTCGAAAGGTGAGCTTTTTGGTATTTTTGAAGAAAATTAGAATTTATTGCAAATTTCTTTTATAAGTTTATTATTATTTTTATTTATTTTAAATTTTTTACAGTACTTATGTTATTTTTCTTAAAGAAATAAATTAAGACATCTTAACAGTATTCAAACCTAGCTTCTTGTGAAACAATATACCGTATACGATTTAATAATTAATTAATTAAATAAAATATAACCTACCTATATTTACACTAATAACATCTATAATATTAATATTGCAATGTCAACATTTATTAAAAGGATTTACTGCTACCACGTTAATAAATCATGGCAGCCCACCACTAACGAAGCATAGCCTACAAAATGCATATAATAATATATCATAATAATTAATGTATTTGTAACTATGGGGTCGTAACTACCATCCGTCATATGTCACTGTTAACAGGGTTGCCAGGCTGAAGGGCAAAATGTTGGGACATGTGTAGATATGTATATTAAATATTTCACATGTTAAAATACACGATTTGAAGATAATTTAACAAATAATTTAGCAAATTCCGACATTTTCCCTTTTATATTTTTTTATACAAATTTATTAAGTAATTCGCGTTTTCACTCCATCTAAATTGAAAACTAAATATTTCATATAGTTAAATTTATTTACTGTGATATTGTTTATTATATAAATAATTTAAAAAGCAATAAATTTTTAAATAAAGAAAAAACTATACCTTTACGCATATCTAAAAATATATATGTATATATTCATAATATAACAAATTGCTTCTGAATACATACGAATATATGTTACTCAACATTCATAACAGGATATTCGTATCTGGGAACCACAATGCGTAGAAACTTGAAGTTTCCTCAAAGATCATCCTCTCTTGAGAATAAGGGACTTCTAAAGAAAATATTTATGGTGAAAACTGTAAATATACAAAAAAATATTATAAAAGTTAAGTAAGAAATTTACAAGAAACATTTACATAGTATGTGTAGCATGAATTAAATACAGTCTTACGGTATATAATGTTAATTTTAAATAATGTATTAGTTTCTAAGGCAAAGAGTGTTAAGACACTCCGTTTCCCACTTCCCGTCGACTCTTTCGAGGTATTGCGTGTTGAGTGGCGCAACTCAACGCCGTGATTCTGTCTTGGTGCTAGAGCGATAAAATTAAAATATTAATAAATAATAATTAATTCCCTCAATTGAATCGAACCCACACTCATCGCGTTACAGTCACACCTTCAAGTTATTTTCTGTAAGTAGATCCACAAATATACAATTTCAGAGTCACCCTGGAAAATGCAATGGCTTAGAGTGACACGTTACAAGTGATTAATTAATTATACTAACATATTTTTTTATAAGTCATCGTCTAACTGGATAGTGAAAAATGTTACTAAAACGTGCTACTTTTA
This sequence comes from Heliconius cydno galanthus, assembly GCA_036379175.1. Classification (NCBI taxonomy): domain Eukaryota; kingdom Metazoa; phylum Arthropoda; class Insecta; order Lepidoptera; family Nymphalidae; genus Heliconius; species Heliconius cydno. The sequence goes on from JAKRZM010000265.1 coordinate 739,381, forward strand.
AATTTTCTCTTTTCTCGGCTAGGTGGATAATATTTTTGTTAGTAATTAAGACAAGAATTATATTTTTTATCACTAATTTAATAATTTATACAGTTAATAAAAGTTTTATATGATTAATATTTCCATTTCTTCGCTCTGGTGTCGAAGCAAGGCGCGGCGTTGATTTCTGCTACTCAACACGCAATGCTTCCAGAATTCGACAGAAAGTGAGGAACGGAGTGTCTTAACACTTAATTCCCTCTGCCTAACCTGCTGTGTGCGGGATACAGCGTGAAGCTGATTTTATTTGATTAAATACATTAGAATTAAAATGAATATATCATTCTAATGAATGTAGGATATACAGAGTATTTTTGCCATTACCACTTATAATGAAACCACAATTTTAACTTCTCTATAAAAGCCTAATACAATTAAAGCAAAAGAGATTTTACGTTTCGCTTGTGGCCTCAAAAATAACAGTTTTACTTTGTCTAACATAATTTTTCCTCCTAGAAATCTTTAAACTACTACTATATCATATTCCTCTGCACTACAATCTCTTATATTAAATTAAAACGTAATAAACACTGATATATTATAAACGTCACTCTCGACCGCCCGGACCCTCGAGTACCCTGGGAGTACTTTTATTCATAACACCGTAAGATATTAACAGAGTGAGGGTACATAATAAATTGTGCTAAGCACAGCACTACTTAGACGGGGTCTGGGTTCAGGCTTCGGGCTAATTAAGTAAGTGTGAAGTATGCACTAGGAGCCAGGGTGGAGAGGCTATTATTTTTCTAGACTACCTCTTTAATATAATTTGTGAGTTGATTATGTTTTATATTGAATTAAGAGTTTTGGAGATAATTGTATAAAAATAATGATTATTTTTTCAAATTTCCTTTAGATTTTTTTTTATATTTGTAACATATTGAGATGTTTTCTAATTTAGTAAGACACGGTTGCACAATGCATTAGGTTTTTTCAGTGAAAAGACAAGAAAATGTTATTTTTTCATCTAAAGTTTGGTTTTCACGAAACACTAAATTACATTTTTTTTTAGTTTTACGTTGTATCCCGCACATAGCAGGGTAGAGTAACCTGCGAGTTCCTAGTGTTAAGACACTCCGTTCTCAATAATAACTCACTTCCGTTTCGCAATTTCCGCCGAATTCTGTAAGCATAAAATGATCAATTATTATTTTTAATTATCAATTTATGTTATAAATTTGATAGACGCTCAAAGAATATTTATTGAATATAACTAACACCACGCTCATGTCTACGTTGCCATTAAAAAAAGATTGAAAGTCCGCAGACGGCGCGACGTCATGCAAAAAATGCAGCCTTCGCCTCGTTTCATGAACTTATGTCATTTATATAGAATATTTCAATTTTAACGATAGAAAGTCTTTGGTTACGTATTCCTACGTTGTTTTTCATTTTCCTATAAACCACCAATATAAATTAAATGTAATAATTGAATTATATTTACTAATGTTTCTTTTATATTTGGAAATCTCTCTATATCTCGAGATTTTAAAAATAATGTTTCTTTATTAATACAATACAAGCTTCTGTGCTGGAAGTGCCCGACTTCATCTCCGTGAACTTTAAATTAGATAAAAGGTTTATAGTTTCAATGATATTTAAAATTAAATTGAACTTTTGTTTAATATATTACTAGCCAATAAATGATAAAAAATACCACATTTATAGAAATTGATGGTATAGCAGAAAAAACCCTATTACTGCAGTAAAGAGCAGATTTATGTTCTAAAGTTTGAAGTAAGGGAAGATATAGATAATTCTGATAATTATTTTCACATTCTATATTAACTTAAAAAACTTAACGTGACGCTGTATCCCTTGCGGGGTAGTCAGAGAGTACGGAGCGCCAAACACTACGGTCTCTACATACTTCTTCATTATTAATATTTCATAACATCCTTAAGTTAACTGTACATAATATATAAATATTCGACATATAGCATATATATAGCATATTATAGTATATTTTTCCACTTTCTTTATTACCAACTAATTATGGAGAACGCAGCCGGTGCATTTAGCTGATGAGCTTGCTTTTGTTAGGGTTTGTGTTTCCGTAATATAATGGATAGCACAAGATCATGCTTGCCATTGTACTTAGATAGAGGTAGAGCCTCACATTTGCTAGACTTATTGTTGTGCTTACAATGGAGTTAACTGGAAAGTTAGTTTCGCTAAATTAATTTGTATGTGTAGAGTTGATGTGCAGGGAAATTTATTAAGGAAATACCTTTTAAAGGTTTCTATTATTATAATTGAAATGTCTTATTTAAAATCCTTAAATTCGGTCGTTGATGTTAACTGTGTGAGCGCTACAAATGGCCGCGCACTGTCGAGTCGCTTAAAGATTAATATTATTATATATTTACATTTATATTTAAATTTTGCAAAAAAATACAAAATTAAAAGTTTAAATTATAATTGTAGAACCCCTATTTTTGTTTACAAACCTGTACCCGGTGTGAACACGCACACACAAAAAAAACTTTCGAAATTGTAATTAAAACTTCTACCCTCCAAATTGAACTATATTGATACAGACATATTTTATTCATCGAACGCATTCAGCGATGAAANAAATTGAACTTTTGTTTAATATTACTAACTAATAAATGATAAACAATGCCACATTTATATAAATTGGTGGTGCTATTATTGCAGAAAAAAACGTATGGCTCCAGTAAAGAGCGCATTTATGTTCTAAAGTTTGAAGTAAGGCAAGATATAAATAATTCCGATAATTATTTTCACATTCCATAAAAATAAATACATATAACTATTAATAACTCTAAAAACTTAGCTTCACTCTTTATCCCTAGCGGGGTAGTCAGAGAGTACGGAACGCCAAACACTACGATCTCTGCATACCTCTTTAATTATTAATATTTCATAGCATCCTTCAGTTAAATGTACATAATATACAAATATTCGACATATAATACATATATAGCATATTATAGTATATTTTTCCACTTTCTTTATTACCAACTAATTATGGGGAACGCAGCCGGTGCATTTAGCTGATGAGCTTGCTTTTGTTAGCGTTTGTGTTTCCGTAATATAATGGATAGCACAAGATCATGCTTGCCATTGTGCTTAGATAGAGGTAGAGCCTCACATTTGCTAGACTTATTGTTGTGCTTACAATGGAGTTAACTGAAAAGTTAGTTTCGCTAAATTAATTTGTATGTGTAGAGTTGATGTGCAGGGAAATTTATTAAGGAAATACCTTTTAAAGGATGCTATTATTATAATTGAAATGTCTTATTTAAAATTCTTAAGTTCGCTCGTTGATGTTAACTGTGTGAGCGCTACAAATGGCCGCACACTGTCGAGTCGCTTAAAGAATAATATTATATATACATTTATATTTTAATTTTGCGAAAAAATACAAAATTAAAAGTTAAAATTATAATTGTAGAACCCTTATTTTTGTTTACAAACCTGTACCCGGTGTGAACACGCACACACAAAAAAAACTTTCGAAATTGTAATTAAAACTTCTACCCTCCAAATTGAACTATATTGATACAGACATATTTTATTCATCGAACGCATTCAGCGATGAAAAGCGCGCTTAATAAACCGGCCAGTTTAAACGGCAAATAAAAACAAAGTACAAAAAAGTCGTAAAAGCGAAATTAAAAATTAATAGCGGTACGCGTTAACGTATGACCGAGGCCTGGCCTGGGGCCTGGCGGGGCCTGGTCGGGCCTGGCCTGGGGGTGGTTAACGAAATATTCATGTAAATATTCGCGCGGAAGAGACGTGGATCACCCTTTGAATGTTAATTTTGGTATTTTGACGAGACAACCGTGTTGATGGGTTATCGTTGTTGATGAAAGACATATTTTTCTTTTTCACAAATTAACCTGACTTTTATTATAAGTCGACTTATATAACTGTTATAAAATCTAAGAAACTGAATTTGATCCACTTGTAATAATTGTAAAATCATGATATTTTACAATAAAAGAATATCGCAATATAGATGATTCTGGAATTGATCTGATGATGGAGCCAAGACCTGAATAGTAAAACCCTTCAGGCACCCTCAACCGTCTCATGCTTTAGGTATATAGGATGCAGTATAAAGCTGAAAAAAACATTCACATAGTAAATTATCATTTACATAGTAGATTATCATTATATACCATTACCCATTGAAATATTGAATGAAACTCATTCGATTGTATAAAATCATCTCGCTCTATATGATTAAGCATGAACAACTATCATTATTAACTTTTTATATTTCAACTTACAATTGTTAATGCTTACCGGCTATGATTGTGAGAATAATGTAAAATATATAAATTAATTATGTTTACTTTTCCTGTTTTTAGCATTCCGCTCGTAATAGGATGGGGAGAGAGATCCTGGAAATATAGGGTTAAAACACTTCTGATCTCCATTTTCCGCTGAATTGTAGATTCAAATGCCGCGGCTTGCCTCGTTGCCAGAGCGAGGAAATGAAAATATTAAACATACCATTCAAAATAAAAAATTACATAGTTTTTTTTTTTATTTGTAAATATAACAGATATAAAAAAGTTCAATTCCGGTGTTTCATCCGTCTATCCAATAACGTAAATACCAATCCCGAAACAATCGCTTGCAAATGTATAACTTAACTGGCTTATATCGATTCAATTAAACAAATTTTGTAATTCTTCCCGTTCAGGAGATAATCCTGTCCAAATTGCAAGCAATAAAATCGATTTTTAGCAAAAACGCACAACACCCGTTATCGCTTTCACGATAAACATTCAATTAATCGTATATTCGAATTTATTTTTAATTACGAATTGATGAGTGCGGCCGAATCGATTATAATCGATGTGCTCATTCCAGTCTGTACGCTAATTAATTTAAATTTATTACCAACTCGATTTTCAATATGTTACGTACGAACGTGATGCACACTAACCGTGTAAACACTTCATTCAATTTAGAACGCTTTTCTGAATATTCATTAAGTATCATTATTACTATGAGGATTTTAACCTCATAGTAAGAGTATGAGAGTATTTTGGAGTACTTTGGAGTATTTCAGGGATGGTGGTTAAGAATTTGGAAAGGAGTATCTCTTTCATCCATTTTTTAATCACTCAGAAACGCTATTTTTTTAGTTTTTTTAGACACTGGAGCCCTAATCCCTACTCAGAGAGAATTGAGCGCCAAACGGTCATGTTTTTTACATGACCTTCTTCCAGTATCATTGCTATTTTGTTTTCTAAGATTTTGGCTCTTTTAAATATTTCTAGTTTTGCACAAGACGTTCTTTTACCATTTTCCATTGATATATGGATGGCAGATCCGTACGTACGTTCCGTTTGTCAATAGCGCTACAACAGTAAAACATTAGATATTTTAAATTGATTTTTAAAATCCTTGAAAAATTTAATATTTCATAATCTACCCTAAAGTTAATTAATAAAGAAAAAACATAAATCCTTTTACAAAAATATACGTATATATTAGACTTCTGATTTTTCACTCAAAAAATTGTTCGTTAAAACAAATATTTTCTCAGTTTCAATTTTTACCGAATACACGAGGGATGGGTTTGTATTTTCTTATTTTTTTATCCACATTTCAATTTACTTCTGTTGATTTTTTATTGAATTTGCAAATTGAATGATGCAGTTACTAGGTACTACCTACCACTCACGTATTCCACAATTTGTTTAATTAGCATGCTAATTATTCAGGTAATTTGTCAAATATGTCATTACCATGCAAATGTTTTGACAATATTATTTTTGGCATTAAATTTATGCTGGATGACTAATTGTTACTGGTTTTGGTTTTTTTAGGATGAATCTCTAAACTTTTTTTTTTCACTTTCGTTTTATATCGCAGCAGAGTAGGCACAGGGAACCTACTTTTAAAACCCGCCGTTCCTCACTTTCTGCTGTACTTTCGAGGTATTGCGTGCCGAGTGGCGGAGCTTAACGCCGTGCTTGGCCTCGAAACCAGAGCAAAGAAAATGAAAATGTTAAATATTTCATATACAATCACACACTTAAGTCCCTGTACCATGAAGGCCTCAAACTCAACATGGGTGGAGAATTTAATATTTTTACTTACCTTTATCGCGTCGTGGACTAACGATGGTAACTTTTATAACAATTATTGTTTATTATACTCATGCCTATACTCAGTCATGGCGTGCTGCATGGAGAAACCCCATATTGCTACCATAAAGAAGAAGAAATGAAAATATAAAAAATCTAATTTCCTCGAGTGAGAATTAAAACCACAACCTGCCCCTTTTACAGCCACTTTTGTGCTATATGCTACGATAGACTTCAAAAATTATATTTAAATATATTTTAACCATATTATTTAAATAGTTAATTAAATATTTAGGCAATCACATGAGATGCAAGGGACCGTATACCAGTACATAGCGGGTGAGCTGGCCACATTTCGACTAAGGTGTTTACATCCCCGTTAACCCGACATCGGGCGTCGACACAACATTTATATTAAAACTTGAACCCCTACGGGCGCGCTCGCTTTATTATTTATTGCCAGCATAATAACTTCCCGGCCTTTATTTGTTTTCAACTCGTTACGAAGATTTGCCCTAAATTCGGAAACTCGATTATTTATTCATTTAAATCCCGACGCGAGATGATTTTGCGGTCGGTCAATTTATAATATACGCAACCGTTTGGTGGTGCTGGTGGTCGTAATCGATTTTTTGTATTCAGTTTTTCTTCGAGATGGAAAACGTGGTTTAACTTTTAACAACGCTGTAAATAGTTAACTGGAGTTCTTTAGATGTTTATTCAGTGGTTACGACGGCTTTTATGTGTTGTTCTAATTACTTTATGCAGTTTATGAAGATTTTTTTTAAAGTTCTTTTTATTTTCACAAAATTATGACTATTAGAGTAGATAAATATGGGAAATCGTGTACTTCAGATTTGATATTATAAAAGTAATTTTACGCCAACGTTTTTATTAAGGACGTTTACGATACAATGTGCCGGTGTGCAATTAGTACATACCTTGATGACCTTAGGAGGTTCCACAGCCAACCATATATCTAATATACAAATGAAAATTGAAGATTGCAGAAGAAAATTGAATTTAAGAATTATTTCTTCATTTTTATAAAGAATAGGAGATATTTATATATAATAAAATATATACTTATTTACATATTTCATGCAAAGTAGAGTTACATATATCCATCATTATCATTTACATATATTATGTACTCAAGTTAATATAAATAAAAACCTTATATATTTTAATGTAAAACACTGAAAATTTATGCCTTTGCATGTGAAACATTACCTACTTTCTAATAAAATGCTAATAACATTATCTACAGGAGGCTTGTCGAGTACATTATAAATTAGTCTTTTTGACCGACAAAGTGAATTAAATCCTATCACACAGATCATTCACCTAAAGGAATATTCATAGATGTATAATATATACAATTGTCGACGATATCTCGTAGTAATAAAGGGGATATTCGTTTGATGGTTATTGTCCGTTATCTGCAATGCAGTTTAAAAGCTCGCATATATCGGCAGAAAGCGTACTCCGCGTTAATTCCGATTAATGTGCCGTTTGCACGCAACTATGTTACGGAGGAAAAATGCTTCAGTTACTTGCTAGTTTAGTTTGTGATTTTGATGTTTTTTTTAAAAGGAAATTTAGTCCACCCATAGGTTTAACTGGTGTTTGCCTAATGTAGGTCTTTAGGTCCTTGGTTGTTTTGATTTTGTTTTGATCTGGAGTCTATGTGAAATTCGTAATATCTTAAAAAAACTATTAATAATTAAAAATTGTCTTACTTAATAATAAATTTAAATTAATTTAAGTAATAATAATTATTGTGAATTCCAGGTATAATTAAAATTTAATTTATTGTATTTTTTTCTTTAGCTTATCTATATATATAAAAGGACTTGTCCTCACTGACTGAGGTAAGACGCACGCACAGCCGTAACCGCTGATGGTAGGAACGTGAAATTTGGACAGATGTTTACTTTCGTAATCTGGACATCCACTAAGAAGGGATTTTGAAAAATTTTAACCCTAAAGGGGTGAAATAGGGGTTGAAAGTTTGTATGGAAAAAAAATTAAATCGGCACCGATTTTTATAAAAATTGAAATTCAGACTCTTAAACGTATTTAATTGAACACGTGTTTCATCGTTTTCTAGAATTCCTCCTCTAAGGGTGCATATAAGGGGTTGAAAGTTTGTATGGAAACATCTTTAAAACGCCAGCGATTATTATAAAATTTGAAACTTAGACTCATAAAAATATTTAATTGAAAATGTGTTTCATGGTTTTCTAGAATTCACTCCCTAAGGGTGCAAATAAGGGGTTGAAAATTTGTATGGAAAAATCTTTAAATCGCCACCGACTCTTTTAGACTCTTAAAAATACATTAATTGAACACATGTTTCGTGATTTATTAGAATTCACCCCTAAATACGCAAGCGAAGCTGCGCGCGTCCGCTAGTATGTATTATATTCCGCACACAGCAAGATAGGTAGATAGAATCTAGTCTTGAGACATTCTGTTCGTCATTTTCCACACAATTCTGTAGACTTTGCGTGTTGAGTAGCGGAGCTCAAAGACAGGATTTGCTTCGACACCAGAAATGAAAATATGAAATATTTAATATCCTCGTGCCACGTGCCACTGGGAATTGAACCCACAACCTGCCGCCTTTACATTCACACGCTTGTAACGCTGCACCAGAACTGGCCTTGTTATATTTTAATCGATATTTTTTATACCAATTTCAAAGAATATTTTAAATCATCCACCTCCATCAGTAACATCTGTCACACGCAATCAGAAATTCACCATATTTTTATACTAATTAACGAATGATACAGACAGACATATTCAATTTTATTTAAAAACGATAATTTGGATTGCTTCCAAGTCCATATTTATAGCGGTCCGAATGGCCCCGATAACGTTTTATTATACGTGAACAATTTCACGCCATCATTTGAGGGTTTACCATGCTGGCTACTTGCTGTGCCGGTCCACTGTACTGTAATTGCGTGTTGTTTTTAACTACGTAAATCACCCTAGTCACTAGCTAAAGGGTAATTAAAAGTATAATAGTCTTAAATATTTTGCCCGTATTTTTTTTTCGACAGAGGACGACAGTACTTGTGTAGTACTAACGAGTATAGTAGCTTGTTAATTGTATTCCGGTATAGTATGGTAGTATTGGTTCTAACTTATATGAAGCTTCACGCTGTATCCCGCACATAGCAGGGTAGGCAGACAGTTCTTCAGTATTCGCCGAATTCTGCAACCCGTGTCGAGTAGCGGCAACGAAGAAGTGAAAATTGAAATATATTTTTATTTCCTCGAATGGGGGTCGAACCCACAACCAGTCGGATTTACATTCACACACTTGCCACGACTGACCTCAGAATCTCTTATTCATTGACTAAAACATAAATACAGACATACATGTAATATTTTTTGACGTTCTAATAATATTCGCAGAACCTCGTAAGTCGCCTGAAGGTGGGTATTTCGACTATAAATCCAAATATGACCGGTCCCATCGGTCGAACCGCTTCCGGCTACAAATAAGTTATTAAAGACCAAATCGCATTCCGTTTTAGCCTAGCACAAGATTCCGTAAACGTTATACCGTAAAAAGTTAATAGGTGCGATTTATGGAACCTCCACATTACCTTCCTTTACTGAAATAAACGCAATTTGAAATTTCAACCCCGCAGAGGGGCCTACAATGGGGTGTGTTTCTTTTTTTTTGAAATTTTATTACAGTTGCCATTGTCGCGATCAAAGGACGAGCAATAAAACGCCAGGTCCCGAGAAGGTATTCGATTTTTATGTTTCACTATTAATCCTGGAAGAGAAGGGAAGTTGCATTGTTTGTTAATGGTACCCCATGACAATTTGCCCTTTAGTTTGCCAGAATAATTATTATTTAAACAAAAATTAAATACTTATTTTGTGTATACATATAAAATACACATATAAAATATAATCTTTGACTCCACGCTGCACTTAGTAGAGTAGGCAGAGGAAACCTGGTAGTCTAGTGTTTCACTTCTGCTCCCTAATTTCCACTAAATTCTGGAGACATTGCGTGTTGAGTGGCGGAACTCAACGACGCGCTGCACCTAGACACCAGCCTGAAGAAAATGAAAATAATAAATATTTCACTTCTTCGAGTGGTGATCGAACCCACAACCGTCGCGTTATAGTCACTTGTTAATATTTAACATCATATTAGCTATTTCACATTAACTTGCTCTTACCTTTCCTAAGAAAGGAGATTACAAGAAGACTCACAAGTACTTTATCCAGCTTATGTAAACTTTCAACGCCTAGGCGAAGTAGGCGAAGCGAGGAAGCAAATAAATCGGACCATATAACCCGTCACCACTTCACCTGGATATATTTACGCTTTAAGAGCTAAGCATCCTTGATAAGAATCTAAATTTTAAATTGTGTATATAACAAACTTAGAAGAAATTTAGATATTCTAGTTTCTTTTGAGATTATATTATAACCTTAATAGAAACCAATTTACCGTATATGGAACATTATAGGCACTACAAAACTCGCAAATAAATGCAGGTCATTATAAACCATTAAAAAATTATATATATGTCTTCCATTTCTCTTAACATTGGCAAAACATTTGTCGTCTGTATGTCTTACAATTAGCAATATACAAAATATATGAATTAAAAAATATCAGAACTAGATTTAATATGTTAGAAAGTACAAAAAAACGTGCTAGCATATAATCTTTTAAATATTTTCTTATTTATTCTTGATCAAATTCGTTGTAATTATATTTCAAACACAAAATAAATATACTTACATATACAAATACTTGTAACTACTTTTCCAAAATTTCCCCAGGTTCTCTTTACCAAGAAATACCTGAACTCCTGTATACACCTAAAAAACAGTTGCAATATTTCACGACAGTAAAACGGCAACCTGGAACGTTGCACGGATAAGAGGAATCGTTAAGATCGTGTAATAGCGAGATTAAGTCCTCTGCCTCTTAGAGGACTTAAATGGTATAGTCCACTGTGTCTCGTTTAATGCATTTTTTTTTTATTTTAGTTTCTTTTAACTGACTATTGAGTTCAAGGAGGTAATAAAAAGATGTCATAATAGAAATAATGTGTGAGGATTATCTTAACACTAGGTTCCCTTTGCCTATCCTGCTATGTGCGGGATACAGCGTGAAGCTGATTTAATATATTTTTTTTGTGTGTGAGTCTGTTAGTTTAATAATTAATTAAGCTTATACATATTTTTTTTTGTATTTAGACGAAAATATATTCTGCACGTTATATACATATTTATGACTTAAAATGTACAGAAAAATAATTAAGGTAGAGAAATGTTTAATTAAATTTTCTCTACTTACAAAACTCTACTAAAATAAAAAAAATACCTCACTTATATCATATTTATAATAATTAATTTAGAGTGTATAAAAAATACTTATATAATTACAATATTAAATAGTTGAAATGTTTCATAAATTTTTCATATATATAGGAACACTGTATTGTGCATTATTCCCTATTGATACAGCTGACTAGACCCAACTGAAAACTACTGACGTCTGGTCTGCATAATTAATTTGAGATTCCTTTATTAATTCACAACCTAATGGCGTAGTTGGATCTTATGAATCTTGTGGATACAGGAAGAGAAATAAATAACACCAACACTTATTTTTTTTTTATTTTAAAATATTTAAAACTTATATGTTATGAAGTCGTTCTTTTTTTTTGTAGCTTCACCCTGTGTCCAACGCATAACGCGGTAGGCATAGGGAACTTAGGAACCTAGTGTTAAAACATTCGGTTTCCATTAAGACACTTTTGTTCGCCAATTACCGTCGAATCCGAACCGAGCTTTGCCTTGTCACCGGGGCGAAAAAATGAAAAAAATAAATATTTCTTTTCCTCGAAACCACAACCTGTCGCTTATAAAAACACACTCTTGTGCCGCTGGGCCACTACTGGCCTCAACATTCTTTGATATAGAACCTGTCAAATTATAACTAAATCTATGGACAAGGTTTATCAATCCCCAACTCAAAATACATGCAAGTTCTATCCCCCTTAACCATACATGGTCGCTAAACATTCGACCATAGCCTAATTCGCACGGTCCAAAAGACCCCAGCAAATAGCCAGTGACTCGTTCATATGCAAATCAAACTGAATGTACGATAAATTGTTGCTACCGGCGTCGGTGACATGTGGCTGCTTTAATAGAAAATATTTCCTTTTTAAAAATAAAACTTCGATTGAAATTGAATTGGAACATGATTTTGATGTTATATAAAACTTTCTTGAAGAATAAAATGGTTCCATATTATTCTACTAGTATTTTGAGTTTATTCTTTTGTTTTCTTAATATAAATAGTAATTGTTACAGTTTAAAAAAAATCAAGCGGTCTGCATATTAAAATGGAAATAATCATGAACTGTGCATGACACATTCTAAAAGTCCGGGGTAGCTTTGACCCCAGAGACAATTAATAACTTGAAGTAATATAAGCCTTAAGCATTTCTCTTTAAACGACCTATATACATACAACAGAAAAAGAAAATATTTTTTAAGTTCGACGTTGAGTAGCGCCACTCAACACGCAATGGCTCCAGAATATGACGGAAAATATGGAACGGAGTACTCTAACACTAGGTTCCCTCTGCTGCACTGCCTTACCTTACTGTGTTTATAAGATTAGTTCAACCAAACAAACTCATCAGTTTAATAATATTAGTACAGAATATTAGAAATTGCATTCCTTGCTAGTAAAGAATTAACTTAATAACCCTGTTATCTACAGTACTCTTGAAACTAAATATCTATAAATAAATATTGACAAATCAAGTTTCTACAACAATTGCATGGAGGAGCGTTCGATAATGCGAGATTCGTGTTCCGCCTTCATCCCGCTGTGGATTGAAGGAAATTTCAGTTTTCGCGATCTTTTCAATTATTGGGCTTATGTGCTGTTTTAAATTTGTTTGAACTGTTTTTGTATATTTTTGTTGTTCTTTTATTGTTTTTTCAGCTTCATTTTTTTATGGTTAGCAGAGTAGGACGATAGAGCCTAGTGTCAGAACACTCTCCCAATTTTATGCCCAAATTTGTCAAGTTGCTTTTAGTAAGATCGAAGGCATACAATTCTGGTTTGACATAAATCCCTGATGATAGAATTATTATTATACATTAAAATAAAATTGTAAACGCGACAGGCTGTGAGTTTGATTCCCACTTGAGGAAATAAAATACTTAATATTTTGGTTTTCTCGCTTCGGTAACGAGACGTTGAATTCCAGCCCTCAACACGTAATGCCTCCTAAATTGGGAACCAGAAAATGGGAATCCGTAGTATTTTAATGGAAACGAACCGTTATTTATATATAAATATACCCTTAAGTAGAAAACAACGCTGGCATTAAACCAAGTAGACTTTAAATATTTAAATCGTTTCTCGTACCACGTTTTAACCGACTGCATCAAAGAACGATTATAATCTTGTCGGGATATCCTGATAAGTCGACCGGAGGAGCATTGGCTAATGTATTCGAACCACGTCGAACGACATCCGACAAAATCCGTTTTAGGTGAAGATATGCCCCGGTTAATCTCCCATCCTTTGATTTATGGCCGTGACATTCCTAGCTGCGTAATTGTTCATTTTAACTTTTCNGAGATTTCGTTTATTAATTCACAACCTAATGGCGTAGTTGGATCTTATGAATCTTGTGGATACAGGAAGAGAAATAAATAACACCAATACCAATTTTTTTTTTATTTTAAAATATTTAAAACTTATGTGTTATGAAGTGGTTTTTGGGTTTTTGTAGCTTCACCCTGTGTCCAACACATAATGGGGTACGTATAGGGAACTTAGGAACCTAGTGTTGATACACTTGGTTTCCATTAAGGCTCTTCTGGTCCCCAATTAGCGCCGAATCCGAGCCGCCGAGCTTTGCCTCGTCACCGATGCGAAAAAATGAAGATATTAAATATTTCTTTTCCTCGAGTGGGAATCGAAACCACAACCTGTCGCTTATAAAAACACACTCTTGTGCCTCTGGGCCACGACTGGCCTCAACATTCATTGATATAGAACATGTCAAATTATAACTAAATCCATGGACAAGTTCATTCCATCCCCAACTCAAAATACATACAAGTTCTATCCCCCTTAACCATACATGGGCGCTAAACATTCGACCATAGCCTAATTCGCACGGTCCAAAAGACCCCAGCAAATAGCCAGTGACTCGTTCATATGCAAATCAAACTGAATGTACGATAAATTGTTGCTACCGGCGTCGGTGAAATGTGGCTGCTTTAATAGAAAATATTTCCTTTTTAAAAATAAAACTTCGATTGAAAATTGAATTGGAACATGATATAAAATTTTCTTGAAGAATAAAATGATTCCATATTATTCTACTAGTATTTTGTGTTTATTCTTTTGTTTTTTTTATATAAATAGTAATTATTGCAGTTTAATTGAATAAAAAAAATCAAGCGGTCTGCATATTCAAATAGAAATAATTATAAACTGTATATGACACATTTTAAAAGTCCGGGGTAGCTTTGACCGCAGAGACAATTAATAACTTGAACTAATATACGTACGCCTTAAGCATTTTTCTTTAAACGACTCATATACAACAGAAAGAGAAAAGATTTTTTAATTTCGGCGTTGAGTTACGCCACTCAACACGCAATGGCTCCAGAATTTGACGGAATATATGGAACGGAGTATCCTAACACCAGGTAACCTCTGCTCCTTTGCCTCTTACCTTGCTGTGTGCGGGATACAGCGTGACGCAAAAAAAATGAATTAGTTTTTTATAATATTAGTACAGAATATTAGAAATTGCATTCCTTACTAATAAAGAATTAACTTAATAAACCTATTATCTACAGTACTCTTGAAACTAAATATCTATAAATAAATATTGACAAATCAAGTTTCTATAACAATTGCATGGAGGAGTTGAGCGTTCGATAATGCGAGATTCGTGTTCCGCCTTCATCCCGCTGTGGATTGAAGGAAATTTCAGTTTTAGCGACCTTTTCAATTATTGGGCTTATGTGCTGTTTTAAATTTGTTTGAACTGTTTTTGTATATTTTTGTTGTTCTTTTATTGTTTTTTCAGCTTCATTTTTTTATGGTTAGCAGAGTAGGACGATAGAGCCTAGTGTCAGAACACTCTCCCAATTTTATGCCCAAATTTGTCAAGTTGCTTTTAGTAAGATCGAAGGCATACAATTCTGGTTTGACATAAATCCCTGATGATAGAATTATTATTATACATTAAAATAAAATTGTAAACGCGACAGGCTGTGAGTTTGATTCCCACTTGAGGAAATAAAATACTTAATATTTTGGTTTTCTCGCTTCGGTAACGATACGTTGAATTCCAGCCCTCAACACGTAATGCCTCCTAAATTGGGAACCTGAAAATGGGAAACAGAAGTATTTTAATGGAAACGAACCGTTATTTATATATAAATATACCCTTAAGTAGAAAACAACGCTGGCATTAAACCAAGTAGACTTTAAATATTTAAATCGTTTCTCGTACCACGTTTTAACCGACTGCATCAAAGAACGATTATAATCTTGTCGGGATATCCTGATAAGTCGACCGGAGGAGCATTGGCTAATGTATTCGAACCACGTCGAACGACATCCGACAAAATCCGGTTTAGGTGAAGATATGCCCCGGTTAATCTCCCATCCTTTGATTTATGGCCGTGACATTCCTAGCTGCGTAATTGTTCATTTTAACTTTTCCTTTCTGAAAAACGAGATTTTTACGAATTTCTTTGATGTTGATAAGAAACGAAATATATAATTTCAATTTCTTGCTCTGTTAACAAGATAAAACTCGGCGTTGTGTTCCGCCACTCACTCACCGAGCAGATTGTCTTAAAACCCGTATTTACGCGTACCGAGTCTCAAATAACCAATTTATATTACGTACGTACTTGTATTTATATTACGTTTTTAGTTTAAAGTAATTATTTCGACTATTTTCGTTAACGACAAAAGGCATTAACCACTAAGCCATATTCAACTAATTAATTATAACGTCGATTTCCCTCTCATAATATTAAACCACAAGGTAGTGTTTACACACTACTAAGTAACTATTGATTTTGCCTCCGTATTCTAGGAAGGATAATTCAAGCCATCATAATTGAAGCATTACTAATTTACTAGCGGACTGTAATAACTTTGAGATGTACTAATGACGCAACAAAATTAAGATGATTAATATGCTTTATGCTAGACAGAATAAGAACGGTTATTGTAAAGCACGAAAAACAAAGATTCTGTGAAAAGCCTTTGATGGTGATATATTAAGGTAATAGGCGAAAAGTGACTGAGATCAAAGAGTAATTAGGTGATTTAATTTATAGTAAACATCTGTTTTCGCCTTGATATTTTTTTGTTTTTATATATTTTTAAGTATTTTTTGAATTTGAATTACTCAACACGCAATGCCTCCAGAATTTGGCAGAAAGTGGAGAACGGAGTGTTTTAACACTAGGTGCCCTCTGGCTACCCTGCTGTGTGCGGGATACAGCGTGAAGCTGAATTAATATAAGTAAAAAGTCTGTTGATAAACTATTTCTCAAAAAATACAGTAACTTAAAATGATCTTTTTAAAAAGGGATTTCACTAAATATTAAAATATTTATTTAACTACCATGTTTTCTTTTTTAACCACAAATAAAAAACACCACCCGTACAAAGTACGCATCATAAGTTTGGAAAGCTGTCGAGAATTTTCAACTGAATAATAAACTTTCACGAATGGATTTCAATTAATTTATCGACGCCAAAGGCATAATGGGGCTTAAACAATGAAGTTTACAACAAAACTCACTACAAAAGGAAGTTTCGAATGATTACCACTAAGAAGAAAACACCCGAGCATTATCAAGATTTCTGTGCGAGGGAAAGTAATTAATTTTAATTAAATTAATTTTGTATATGTACGATCCATTTGGTTAATTAAATTATGTGTTTCTCGTCCTTTTAATTATTCTGTTCTGTGGTAGCGATGACGTATGTAGATATGACTAGCTCCTAATGTGTTACTTAATTCGTATTATATATAACTAGCGATATATACGCGGCTTCGCCCGCCTTAGCTTATTGTGCTAGAAATTTTTTACCAAATGTATAATGTAAAGTTTCACCTACATCGGTTCAGTAGTTTTTGCGTGAAAATGGAACCAACATACATCCTCACATACATTTACATTTATAATATTAGTAGTGTTTATATTTCAGGTATACAAAAAGTATTTTTTTTATCAAGTTAATTATTTATTTATAATTTATTCTGGAGGAATATAAAATAGATCAAACCTTGAAATTAATTTTATTTTAAACAATATGCTTATGATATGTACTTTATTAAATTACCATTAGATATTGGGGTTTAAGTTCAAAGGCGGTATATGGTTTTCTCCCTCAAAAGCTTCTTAAGTTAAAATAAAATCCTATAACAATTTGTACTTACAAAAATATAACTAAATATTTGTAAATTAATCCAGATATTAAATTATATAAGACATCTTAACTTCTCCACCGTCGCTCCCAAAATGACGGGTGCCTGCATCGGAAATTGGGCCGGAAATTGACCACGTGACTGTACCGGACGTGACGTCATCCAGAGAGATATGAACTAGCCAATCAAAGTTTATTCAATCATAGACGATTCGCGTTAATACTGATGTACGTGAGCTTTGCACTTTGAGATTAATTTTTGTATTTTTTTCTTTTACAGGTACGTTTTGGGGAGGAATATGGTTAAGCAGTGGGTTTCTTTGGTAAGGTAAATTAAGTATAAAAAATTATAGATCCAGTTGTTGTTTTATTATTAGTTATTTACTTTTATTTCAAAAAGCATGAGGCTAGTCCTGGCGCTGGGGTAAAAGTGAAACGTGACGATTTTCGATACCCACTTGAAGAAATGATTAATATTTTCATTTCGTCGCTCTGGTAACGAACAAAGCGCGTCGTTTAGGACCGTCACTCGCAATTCCCTCAGAATTGTGTGGAAAATGGGGAATGAACTGCTGTCATAAAAAAAGAAACAAATATAGTTGACAAGTATTGAGTCTATACCCATATTTTTAATACATATTTTATATTACAAAAAAATACTATCTATACAGGGTGGAATTGTCACCGCCACTTTAAATGAAACCACAGTTTTAACTACTCTATAAAAGCCTAATATAATTCGGAAAAAAAATAATTCTCAAAAATGAAAAAGTTTTTTTTTCAAACAAAATAAATAATAAAATTATCGTTTTAAAATAAAACGCCATTTGTAAAGTATAACATAGGCACGCACACACTTACCTGTCAAAGCGGCAACGTCGCATACGTATGTGTGCGTGACACGNGCTCTGGTAACGAACAAAGCGCGTCGTTTAGGACCGCCACTAATCACACAATCCCTTCAGAAGTGTGTGAAAAATGGGGAACAGAAGTGTCTTATCGGGAACAGAATGCATGCACTAGGTTTCCAGATTCCCTCAGCATTACCCTGCTTTGCGGGGTACAGAGTGGAGCTAAAAGAAATTAATAAATACTTTTACAGACACAAAAATAAACAAATGTAGTTGACAAGTATTGAGTCTATACCCATATCTTTAATACATATTATTTAATATTTAAAAAAAATATTTACTGAATTGAAAAGAAAATATTAAAACTATACATTCTTAATTAACAGTTACAAATACTACTTAAATATAGACCTTAAAATTACACCACGTTTCCTTTACTTCCTGTAAAATGCCACGTGACAATTTCACTCACGGTCGGTCTTCAAACACGGCTAATTTCACGAAATCCCTCACAAATGTTATTTGTTTTAGAACTTGAGAGAAATTTCGAATTTTCTAGAAAGTGGTGAAAATTTTCGAGCCCGATCGCACTGTGCTTTGAATTCACAATGGCCTTCATTGTTTACCGGCCAAGTTTACGTCCTTAGATGGACCTAGGAAATTTACTTCAGTCGATTGAGGATTCAGTCTAAGCTCTCTTATCTCAGTTTAAGAATTCTTTATATTGGGGCTACTGGTTTTGTTTGTCAATTGGGGTTTTTCGTGGTATTTTAGAGTGGTATTTTCAATGATAAATTTAGATTATATGGTTGATAATTGCAAAAAGTGAAAAAATATTGTTAAATATAAGAAATATTCTCTATGAAACTCTATCTCTCTCTCTATGGAACTATATAGTGCAGTTGGATTGGAGAAGACTGTATTTCAATTGTTTTCATTTCCCCGCCCCGATCGATAAACCATGGCGTTAAACGTACCCAAATAATGGGTAATTTTCCGAAAATATCAAGCGGAAAATAGGGAAAAGAGTGCCTCAACATCACACTGTCTCTGTATCACCTACTATACAGAAAATACCATGAAGCACGGAAAGTACAAAATATCAAAACAAACACAAAAAAACAATTTAATACCAAAAGATTTTAATATAAATATTTAACTACAAAATCCTCCAATTTCGCAGCAACATAAACAGTAACTTCGTTAATTTTACGTAACGTTTGTTATTCGTACACGATCGCGAGTTTTCGTTTCCTTAATAAATTTTCTTTGACAAGCCACATGGAAAAATTGGCGAGGCCTCGCGAGACGTCACGGAAAAAGGAGGAAAGGACTCCCTCCAGCTCCAGCTTAGTTACGATGATTGGGTTCAGATTCCGATTCAGTTGTTTTGATGAATTAAACGAATGGCACCGTATTTGCGAAATTCGAAGGAAGATAGACTTGAAAGTAGACTTCTTTTGATCATTTTTTTTATTTTTTTGTTGAATATTTTTTGGTGTTGCTGGTGCATATACGAATATGGATTATTTTATGTGACTGTATATTATTTTTTTTATTTCTAGAATGATAAAAAATCAAAAAAGAAAAATAATCATTCGAACGAGTAGAAATCGAACCCATGACCACAATATTTCCAATCAAACTCCTTCCCCTTCACCACTAAGACCCCAGGTTATTTTAAATATTCATACATAATAAATAGATAATAGAATATTAGAATATTTTTAGAGATAATAGAATCTTTTAAATAGTCAATCAATAGCAATACCTTAGATTACAATTTTTATATGATAAATATATATTGTACTTAGATATGATGAACTTCCATTAATCCTATTCCGTAAATCAGTCAGTCATATTGTTAGATCGAAGGAACATTTCAAATATATATCAGAAAAATCCCTTACAATAGTTCAACCCTCTTTAAATGAAAATAATAGAAAACAACTTAAATACAATTTATGTGGAAATAAGTCTAAACAGTTTTTCGCTTAACGCAATTAGCAAGCAATTTCACAGCAGACTGGCAGCTCGTAGAGTAAAATGCATCGCCAGTACAGTAAGTCGTTTCTGATAGACTTTTGTACAGACTTACATTGTTACTTTCAAACTGTGTATTGAATTTAATTGTGAAGGAAGAACGGTGTCTTTCTGTCTGTCTTTCTTTATTCTACACCTGTGTTCGCAGCTTAGTAGATAAAACTTTTAGTAGTGAAACTTATAAGAAAGAGACTTGCAATATTTATAAAAATGTTATTTCATTTTCAGATTTAAAGATAAAAACACATATTTTTTACTTCATTTTAACTCTTCAATCAACATAAGGTCAACGGAATTGATGATAAAATCATAAAATTGAGAAAAACAATGAAAAGGCACGAAATAGAGTGTAATAATACTAATTTTAATTTTAAAAAAGCTAAAACTTCACCCAATTCTCTACAAAAGTACCTTATATGCAGTTGTTTTTTTAAACAAAAAAAAACTACTCTTCTTTTAAAGAGAAGAAAAACATTGTTCCATCCATTCCGTATCCGTTTACCATACGTTAAATATACAGACTTCAAATTTGTAACTGTTTTCTCTTTACACCAACGTGGCCCAATGGAACAGTCTTTAAAGTCGGTTGTGAAGTTCGATTCTCATTTAAGAGAATAATTACCTATATACAAATAAAAATTAAAACTATACTTATATTAGTATCAATTACGTAAGAAAGAGTATCGTCTCTAAATTATGCAGGAAATTGGTGCTGTTATACATAAATGCTTGGAACTCAATTATATAAGTAAAAGTTAATTTTATAAATTTAATATTATTAATTTAATAAATATCTTATTTCTATTCAGGACATAATTAAATATTCCTTTTGAAAAAGCTTAAAGCTTCTAGAACAATGAAGATGATTTACGGTCCCAGACGACGTAATGCCTAGACTTCTTCATTTTGGCTAGACGTATTCAATTAAGTCCATCAATTAGATGAATCGGAATTCCTTTATGCCTGTATTAACTATCGATAAAAGAAAATAAAGGGCGAAATAAGAAAGGTATAGTTTGTTATATGACTATAGAAATTCTTGAAATAAAAAAAAGAAAATCAGCTTCACGCTGTATCCCGATTATCGCAGGGTAGACAAATGGAACTTAGTGGCAAGACGACAAAGATTTTCAAGGCGTGTTGAGTGAGTTGAGTGAATGAACTCAACGCCACGCTTTTTCCTTGTTACAAGAGCCAGGAAATGAAAATATTAAAAAAAATATTCCCTGAATGGGAATCAAACCCACAACCGTTGCGTCTAAAGCCTCGCGGTTGTGAGACTGAGCTTCGCCGGAAGAAAAAGTTATGAAGCAAGAAAGTGGTAAGAGAGGCAGGGTGAGATCTCATTTTACCTTCCAGAACGGTCAGTAGTATCGAGAATATTAGAGGAAGGTCACATAAAAAAGATGAGGGACGGCATCTATATATAGATTGACAGTAGACGAGGCAAAAGAGTCTACCCTTTTTAGAATATATATAAGTTGCTACACTAATACCTAGATATCTAAAACAGTTTTGTAATAACTTAAAATGACCAATCAATTTCTAAGATAAGGTTTTCAATGAACAAACTAAAAGATTGAAAAATTGATTAAAACAGTATAAAATAGAAATAACAATAGAGCACCACTAACTTGAGAACTAATGCAATTTATCTCGCTTCAGTTACAGTTGATTGACTTCGTCTATCTAAATTAGCTGGTTTTATTGACAATTTCTTCGTTTTAGATTTTGTCTGTGAAAATGGAAAACTAGATGGAAAATACTGTAAATATACCACTATATATCAAAAATAAAATTTAAACGTTTCTTTATACACCTTTATCTAAATATATTAATTCTCATCAATAATTAAAAAAAAGCACTTTTTAAAACAACTTTATTTGATAATACTGTAAAATCTTGCCATAACATTATAACGTTTCTTATAAAAAATTATAAACAAAAAATAAAAAAAAACTTAATTAAAAATCCCAATCGTCCATACTAAACGCTACACACGCGCCAAATATCCAATAGCGATGTTATCACAATCATAAAAGGTGTTTTACAGCTTCGGGTTGTAAAAATACACCATTATTTTATGCTTTATGCCACCATAAAGTTTATAATAAACGGCCCCACAGTAAAAACCTTCAGTAAACCTCTTCATATGACGTGCCGAGAAAGGAAAAGCTAAATTACCTTATATACCGTGATATGATATAGTATACATTTCGCAACGTAAGTAAAGGGAACCTAGTGTTAAGACACTCCGCTCCCAACTTTTCGCCCAATTCAGGAGGCATTGTATGTTGAGTGGCCAAACTCATCGCTGCCAAAGCCAAAATCCAACCAAAGCGATGAAATGACAATATTTAATATTTCATTTTCTCGATGATAACACTAGGGTCCCTCTGCATTCTCTGCTACATAAAAACTTCTTCTTATAATAAGAGGTTAATTCAAGAACGTTATACCCTATTACTAATGCAAATTAGTTGATGCTAATTCCAGTTAATGTTATTCGCCGATGACATCCGTCACACACTGTTAATATACTAATCTACCTAAATGTTTAATGAGTTGCTAAACAGATGCTGACCACGCGTGCCTTACAAGAGTCTCTACGTTAAGACATATAGCATATATAATAATGAATATATAGCCAGTTTAATCTATCTATAGTAAAAGGCAATTTTCATAGGTACTTAACATATAATATCCTGTTCCACCTTTAACGAAGAACGAATTTGACAGAAAGTGGAGAACTTAAGTACCTTAGGGAGAATCAAATTTCTAATCCTAGGTTCCCATGTTCCCTCTGCCTACCATATTATGTGCGTCATGCTGAAATAATAATCCAACAATAGAACAGAAAACACATTTCAGTTTTAAATATTTCTATAGCGTTTTATACTTATCTATAAAATATACTAGTCGACTGATTACAATATCCATCGAGGCCCAAAACCATGCATGGATGGACACTCGTTAAAACATTCGTCATATTTGATCCGGTGCGGACGTCTGTCTGTTCTATACAAATATGTAAGACTTAAATCCCAGTCGGTGTCCATGTAAAATTCATCCCTGAATAATCTTCCCCATCGCCGCTGTGCCGTTATAGCCTAGTATTGATCAATAAATATATTTGACTTGCTTGGTTTAGGGTAGGAGGATGATGGAAACTATGAAATTTTTAGTTGTGCAGGTCTTTGACTTTATGTATATTTATTTATGTGAACCTTTAATAGAATATATTTTTATATTCGTTTTTTATTATTTTTTAGATTACTAGTAATTACTGTTTTCAGCAATTCAGGAAGGGAACCGAATGACGAGTGTGTGTAGTGGACATATTTACTCATTTAAACTGTTATCTGTTAAAATTGCAACGTAATGTTTTTTTTGCTTTACGCTTCATCCTGCATAGCAGAGTAAACAAAGGGACCTTGGGACCGTGTTAATACTCCGTTCCCAGTAAGACATGTCCGTTCCCCATTATACACCAATTTCTGGAGGCATTGGTGTCGTGTAGTGGTCGAACTCAAAGCCGCGCTTTGCCTCAAAATATAAAATATTATATTTCCTCAACATAATGTCATATTTTCTATATGATCTTATTATCCTAAATCTTATTGATCCCAAATCAAGTTGAAATGAAAAAAATGGCCGGTGAATTAAACTGTTATCAATGGATAAAGCAGTTCATATCACTTTTATTACATACGATACGCCTACTTTAAAGGTCTCATCCAACAAAAAGAAGCACGCACCTAACATAAATCAGTATAAGCTTTTTCTTACATTTGTTCTATATCGAGTACGGTCGGCAAAACAATAATTCTATTGTATTATAGACCTTATGTACTAGAAATTAAGGAATTTTTGAAAAAAATGAATCTTTTTTCCTGATTGTATATTAATGGATACTTTTGAGGTTTGCTGAGGAAGCGGATAAAATATTTTATTTAACTAACCCTTGGCGAGAAACATTAGTGTGGGCGGCATCTTGAACGAATTGCTCGCCATTAGTCGTTAGATTCTTTTCTATCGCCGTTATTTATTTTTCCTTGGAAATAAAGTACACAGATTAAATAAGCAATTTAACTTTTTATTTCATAAATATCTTGTCTTTATACGGTTTTGTATTTTATCTTTTTACATAATTTGATTGGTTTTTAGTTTGTTGGTGATGGTTTTTGTCTGTTTTTTGACAAAGTTTATTCTATGCCTAAAGAATAAATAGAAGAATAAAGTTTATTCTATGCCTAAAGAAAATCGTGCAGAATATTTTAAAATAATTGTATTAATCTATACTCTACTTATAATAAAATCTTTAAAAATAATAATAAAATACTTTTTCAAGATTTTTTAACAATTTGTTAGAAAACTTTGAACGAGTTTTCAGTCACTCTAGTTAAGCTCCGAGCTCTACTAGAATAACTTTTATGTGTACTTAAAATTATATTCACTATTTTCAAGTCTTTGAAAGTCATTTTAAACTTTTCCTCTTTCTGTTTTTTTGCTAGGAACAAAACAATTTAAATACCTTTTCTTCTATGTTCTTAAATAAATGAAAAACAAAGCAATTTGGTGAAAAAATATGGAGAATTTTGGATAAAATGCTGTCAAAGTGTAAGCTTACAAGGAAAATTCATACGAGGGTCCACCGGTGTGTTCTCACCGTCGCGTCGCGCGCAGTTCATTTCTATGACAAAAAGAGATGAGAAAATGGATATGTATGGGATTGCACAACAAGTACTATTATTTAAAACAAACTTTAGCAAATATGATATGTAAATGTACTAAATTAAATTGTTAAGCAAATGTACAATCGTTTTTAGTTATAGTTGTGTAGAGTATAAATACTTCTTTTTTCGTTTTTTTGGCAACAACCTGTATCCTGCACATAGCAGGATAGACAGGGGAAACCCAGTTTAGCACTGGTGACACTCCTCATTTTTCATATTCCTTAAAATAATTTTGAGTACAAAGTAAAAAAGAAATTTTCTTATAAAAGCGATAATTGAAAAAGCTGCAATCAATCTTTTATTTCTTCTTATATTTATTTTTAGTGCTATTAATGTCTGGAAACTCGTGCGAAATATAGAAAAGTGAATATCCTAAGCACACTAGGTTCCCCTATCTGTGAACACTTAAATCGCCCCAAAATGCTATTTACGGGGTAATTCACTGTCAAAGTGCTTTGAAGATCCTTACAATTCATTTTAAACGAAAAATGCATATTTCTGTTATCATTATACAGAATAAACCTAATCATAACATCAAAGGAGCAAGGGGAACCCCTCTACCCTCTTGAAGAAAATCGAGTTGGTTAAAAAATTTTCCTTTGTATACAATACGTTCTATTTTTTTGTTATTTATGCAAACTTTTACAAAGATCAAAGTACGATGAATGTATAGATATTTGCAAACAATTAAGATTTGCACATAAAAAATTAAATAGATTTTAAGCTTAAATTACATTTAAATTTATTATTTATTAACATTAATTTATTAAACTCGCATATGTATAAATATATATATAGTAATATAGAAGATTATGTTTTGTTGAACGCGCTTATCTCAGGAAATATGTTTTTGAACTTATAGTGTCACATGCAATACAAATCGTAATTAAGGCTTTTGTAGCTTTTGACCATGCGGGCGAAGCCGCACGTTAAATCTACTATTTTATATATAGTAAAAAAAAAATCAATAAATCTATACCTTAATATCCTCATTAATAAGCTCTTAAGTATTTTTTTTCTTTATGTGTGTATGTTATAACGTTATTTTAATATTAAAATATTAATACAAATATTAAATATAGGAGTAAACAAGAAATATTTCTTTGAGGTATTTCGCGGTCTACACGAGGCTTAGATGCCCCGAAGCGGTACACGTCACAAGGGAACGTAAGGAGATAACTCAGTACTTCAAACATGTTCTATATAAAAGAACGTATGAACGTATGAGAGTCACTGTAAATATAATTTATGTGGGAAATATTTGTGAAGACATATTTATATTTATTTTCAGTTTCACCCTGAAACGTATATAATACAAGTAAATAAAAGCTTAGAAGGTAATTCGAAATTATAGAAATTGACTTTGAAATTGGGCGACTAAATTATGTTTTCGGATTGAATCTATATACATGATACATCAAATATCTATATCTATATATATAAAATCGAAAGGTCACTCACTCATCACGAAATCTCAGAAACTACAAGTGCTAGGAATCTCAAATTTTGCATAGGAGCTACTTATAGGACGTAGGTGCTCGCTAAGACTTTAAGGGAATTTGCAATATTCGACTGTTTTTGGGGTTGAAAGTTTGTATGAAACTTCGTTACTACAAATGCTAGGAGTCTCAAATTTTGCATGGACGTCACTTATAGGACGTCAGTACTCATGGTAACAGAAATTAATAACGTAGTTCACGCTAGTAATAACATATAGACTAATTATTAAATGTATTGTTGAAATGTAAAGTCTAATATTGTTTACAATATTAACAAGTATTGATCTCTCAATGCGAACACGAAGTAATTGAAACGAGAGTTGTGACCGCAGCCACAACACGAATTGGTAACAGCGATGACGGCTGATGGAGAAATGCTATTGAAACTTAAAAGCATCTATTTTACTACGCACATGCTTATTATATATAGAAATTAATATTACCTATATTTGATTTTATGAATTATATTTATTAAATAAAATTTGGAACAATAAAAATGTTAAAAAATTAAAGATATTATTTAAAAAATATCAACCTAAGGAATTATAGATGAAAAAGAGACATTAAAATTGTAAAAACTAAAAAATTTTTTTGCATATTTACATACGAGTACCTACTGCAAGTACAATATGACACCTCATCAAGAGGACCTGGAAAACATCTGTCAAAGTTCCTCTGCAATTAGTTAATGGAGACGTAGAAGTTTCAGTAGAGTTCTATAAAAAGCAATAATACTTGTTGTAGACGACTAAAAGAGAAAGTTTTCTTTTTTCTTGTCTGTGTTGTGTTGAAAAGGAATCACTTGAAATGCTTAAAACATCTTTAAATGACAATATATTCTTCTATTTTATGACGACGCTGAAAGCTATTTTGAAAATTGCGTTTTGATTTTTTTTTAAATATTAAGTAAGCTTCGCTTCTATTCGCTTCGCTCGCTAACCTTAAGCACCTTGTAGTGATGAAAAATATTTCCAATTCGCTCGTGCGGAAATTTAATTCCGCGATTAAAACTCATCGCGAGTACTATTCTAATATCGATTGTATAAAAAAGGTTTAATACAGTAAGTATCCAAAGGCTGCTGTGGTGCAGTGGGGCAGCGTCAACTCGAAAATTATAGGTTCGATTCCGGGAGAATGAATTATTTTCATTTCCTCACTTTGGTAACTAAGCGCTGCTTTGAGTCCCGCGACTCAACTCTCAGTCTCGATTATTAAGTGGAAAAATGGAGAACAGAGTGTATTAACACAGTATTACTATCTACAATAACGGACCGTGACTACTATATTTAGAAAACCGCAAAAATTTAATCTGAAACACTCCACGCTGAAAAATAGCATACGCGAACCATTCCGCTAGATTGATTTTTATTTGAGGACAATATATATCGGGCCTAACTAAAATTCCTGGTAATAAAAATGTACTTTCAATTTTTACTTAACCTACAGAATAAAGTATTTTGTAGGCATAGTTTTATATAATAATATTTTTATAGACTACGATCTTGTATTTACAATATGTTTATTTAAAATTATTATACTAAAAGTCGTGGATTTATTATTGTTATTTTAAAAATATTTTTTGCATTAATTTTGTGTCTTAATAGAGAGATAATATCTTATAACATTTCTTTAAACAAACGTCAAATGCAATACATAGTATGTGACTTGCTGAAAAGTATAAGAGCTGTAAATATCTGTCCGGCCTGAGTGTTGAGAAGTTGTTCACGCTAAACTTTCAGATTTACGATTGAATTTGAGATATCCATTTTTTAAATAAAATATCTTCTTTCAAGAAAACTTAGATATTGCCTTAAACGGATAAAATATTAAGCATTTATATTTGTACTAGCGGCCCGCCCGCGGCTTCGCCTGCGTGAACTACGTTATTATTAATTTCTGTCTCCATGAGTACCTACGTCCTGTAAGTGACGTCTATGCAAAATTTGAGACTCCTAGCATTTGTAGTAACGAAGTTTCATACAAACTTTCAACCCCAAAAACGACCCCTTAGAAGTCGAATATTGCAAATTCCCGTCTTAGCGAGCACCTACGTCCTATAAGTAACTCCTATGCAAAATTTGAGATTCCTAGCACATGTAGTTTCTGAGATTTCGTGATGAGTTCGATTTCATATATATAGATTATATATAGTTGTAATGTTATATACATTACAATTATATAATAATAAATATTAAATAAAAGATCAATAAAAGTAATAATTTAGTAATATAATTAAAATATAACAAAATAAATTATTTACATTTCAATCTACCTGATTAAGAAATGTTAATTAAAACTCGTTTCGTTTTAATTTAATAACCAAAACAAGATAATTATATAAAGAGTTTACACGAGGCTCGATTATTAATTTCAAATTTATAACGTAATTAGGCTTTACATGTTTTCAATATCACTCAAAAGCTGCTTAAAATTCACGGGCGCGAAATTGACTAACAGATACCTGTAGAGGTATTATAGGGTAGGGTAGTATACTAGTATTACTACAGTTCTACCCTCGTCTCGACTCAGGCCTTTCAATTATGAGAATGAATATATTAAAAATATATTTTTTTGATTTATTTTTTGTATTTTTTATTGCAAAATATTATTGACTTGAAACTTGTGGTTGTAAATTATAATCCTGGTTAATGGAATGTTTACAATAAAAGTTATTTTAGGTCAAAGTATTTTAGGTAAAAAAACGAATCAGGCAACTTTACAGTGTTAAAACATTTCCTAATCCCTTCTTTCCGTCCAATTTTCGAGAAATTCTTCGGAGGAGAAATTCTTCGAAATTCGAGGAACTCTTTGCCACGCTTTATCTACCAGAGCGTGAAAATGAAAATATTTTAAATACATTCATTCCCCCGAATGAGGATCGAATCTTCACCCATCGCATTTACAATCAAACACTGTCCCACTATGCCTAGAGGACATCAATGTTCAATTGTGACGTCACGAATTATTTTCTCTGAATATTAATTTAGCAAAAGCTATATAATTTTGAAGATTAATGAAATATTTGATTTAGCTTTTAATTATTCAGTTATATGTAGATCCGCAGCTTGAGGCCATCTTGGCGCAGGGTGTTACTATAACGCGAAGGTTGTGGGTTTTAATTTGTTCGCTCTGGCACCAAGGCAAAAGCCCTACGTTTAGTTCCGTTACTTAACACGCTATGCTTCGAAAATTTCGGCGGAAGGAAGGGAACGGGGTGTCCTAACTCTAGTATCCCTCTGCCTACACTGCCGTGAGTGGGATACTGGGTGAAGCTGGAGATCCGCCTCCAAATTGTAGCAAAACAGAGTATTTACATTTAAATAATATTATTATAACAATAGATACTAAATTAAAACTGAAAAATGTTTTGACAGTATGCCACATTAACTTTTAACGTTGACAAAAAACGACTTGATAAAGTTATAAACTTAAGGTAAACACATTATGCAAAAATGTAACGCGGAGTGGAATGTCTGACCCACTTTTAAACTAATTCATTTGGGTCCGTAGGGGTCCCTTGTTCGTTGAAAAATAAAGGGATTTAATGTAACTTTTTTTATTTTACGCCATATTCCATATATGGCGGGATAGGCAAGGAATCTTAGGGAGTATCCGTTTCCACTCTCGAGCGTGCTGAAAAGCAGAAATCAACTCTTTTACTTAGGTACC
The DNA here is from genome assembly GCA_036379175.1 of Heliconius cydno galanthus. Taxonomy (NCBI): domain Eukaryota; kingdom Metazoa; phylum Arthropoda; class Insecta; order Lepidoptera; family Nymphalidae; genus Heliconius; species Heliconius cydno. Next base: position 769,798 of record JAKRZM010000265.1, read on the forward strand.
AGAGCGAAAAAAATATTTTTTTAAATATTTCATTTCATCGAAGCAGAAATCGAACCCACTCCTCTGCGCCACGCCTCTTGCTACACAAAAAACGAACATAATCTACATAACAACAAAACTCAAAATGCCTCACATACACAAAACCACAGACTAACAATTCCCATCACATTTTCCGATACCAACACTCCGTCGTATATATTGTTTTCAATTTTTTTGCGGTCTCTACAGTAAGGAACTTAACGCTGCAAAACCACATGACCCTTATGCCGTAAGTCATTAGGGTTATTATGTATTTTTCTGTGGTGGACTGTACCGACAATTTATTCACTCGACCAGATAGCGTACCCTCGCTTTTTTAGCCCGAAGCACTGCTTAAATAATTGTCAGTTTTCCTTTGTCCCTATTTTCCCGTGAGTTTGTTGGACCAATAGCCATTTGTGAGATTTTAAGCTGTAAGCTTACAAGATGATGTTTTAACTAATTATTTCCATTAGCTTTGAACGGTGTTGTTTGTTACTTCAATACGGTTGAGCTTTATAACCACTTATTGTTCATCTGGGTATCTCAATATGATTGTAATTGTTTAATTATTTAATTTTAGTAATGATGAGAATGAAGCCGTGGCCCAGGGGCTGAAGAGTGTGACTGTAACGCGATGGTTGGGAGTTCGTTCATCAGGGATGAGGGAATGAATTGATATTTATTAATATTTTCATTTCTGAGCACTTTAGTTCCGCCCCTCAATATGAAATGCCTTGAACAGTTCGGCAGAATGTGAGGAATGTAGTGTCTCAACACTATGTTCCCTCAACCTTATTGTGTGTGGGATACAGCGTGAATATCAACACATCGTACATAAACCTCTTTTATATTTAGTGGCTTACGAATTAAAATGTTTTAAAAAAAAATTCTTTCTGTTCTTCAGTTTTCACTTTCCGCTGAATTCTGAAGACATTGCGTGAATGTCGAACTCAACACCGCGCTTTGCCTCGCCAGAACAAAGAATTGAAAATATTAAATACCTAAAAGTTACATTTAACCAAGACAAACACATATATCCCAACATCTGTTTCATTATATCAAAAACAAAAAGCCCTGATCAATAGCACGTTAGGAGTCTAATTCAATTTTCATATGGAAACTTCACAGCTGTATGACATTTTGTCGGCACCATTCGAAACGAGGCTCGAGCTGAGAACAGTAACCGCAAGGGTAACCCGGAAATGATTCCTCTCCACTTCGTAACATGTAGAGACAGCGTTAATTCTATCAGCTATTCTCATTGGAGGAGAAAATTAGTTAGTTATTATTTAGTTATGTTTTAGTTTTCGTATTTACTTTTACTTTTGGTTTTTGTGGTTTCACGGTATATTTCGTATTTGGCAGGGTAGTCAGAAGGAACCTAGTGTTACGATGCTCCGCTTGTCATTCTCCGCCGTATTTGTAGAGATATTGCTTGTTGATTGTCTTTGTGGTTTTTAACATCAATCCCTATAAGTATTAAAATATAATGAGACCATAATTACCATAGTCTCAACACACGGATTGGATCTTTCTTACGTTAACATAATAAGCCTTGAGTTATTTTCGTCTCATTTCGCAAACGCGATGGTAGTTGGTTCGAGTCCCTCTCGGGGGAAAGCCAAAGAGCCGAGGAGCGGTGCTGAGTTACTCAAGACAGAAAGTAGGGAACAGAAGAGTCTAAATTTGAATAGAGCGTCTAAGCACTAGGTTATCATGTTCCCTTTACCTAACCTGCTATATGCGGGTTACAGCGTGAAACAGTAAACTATAGAATATCAATTTTTGTCTAAATTTCAAGTGTAAACCATACAATACAAAAGTTGAAAGCATCGTATGGACCGCAAACGAAGGTTAATGTAGAGAGGTTGAATGCGGCAATTCGTATGCTAAGACGGTGCGGATTCAATTATGTGATTCTGTGCTCTTTTTGTGGTAGCGGGAAAAATCTGAATGGATAAGATAAAGTACCGTGCAGGGAGGCTGTAGGTACTCGTATACTGATAATACCCTATAGTGCGATTGTGAAATTTCTGCATATATTTTGGTTTAAAGTGTATTTTTCTTATTGAAACTACGAATTATAAGTAGTTTTAACAAACAAAATATGTTAATATATTTTTCTTTTTTGTGATAATGTTTGAACGATTTCTATTGAAACTTTACGACTTGACTGTTTTCGTAATAACCTACGCCCTATTTTTAAAAATGTAAAAGCAATTTTCGCTTCCAAATTTACTAATGACAGTTTCGACGTTAAATATATTGTCTAACAATATAATAGTTTATGAATAACATTCACGAGGCCAGTCGTGGCGCAGGAGCGCAAGCGTGGGCATTGTGAACTCGACAGGTTGTGGGTTCGGTTCCCAATCGAGGAAATGAACTATTTATCATTTTAAATTCTTCGCGAGGCAATGCCTTCAGAATTCGGCGGAAAATGGGGAAAGGAGTGTGTTAACACTAGGTTCCCTGTGTACTAAGGTAAATAATATTGTCTGTACATAAATATAAGTTATGAAACGAAAATAATAAAATATTCGCCAACTATATATAAAAGGAGAGTCAAGAAAGTTTTGCTAAAGACAGAATATTTCTACTCGACTTCACTTGGACAAACACTGTAATCGCGTCTGTTAGCGAACTTCATATTGTACCCACGAGGGTTGTATAGAAACTAGTTTTATATAATAAACTATGAGTTTCTAGTATATTCAAATGGAAAAACTGAAGTTTAGAGAAAGTTTAAAATTACGTGAAGAGTTTAGTTTTTTATTTTTAATTATATACATGGATTAATAGCCATCTTAGCACCATATTATTGTATGATCAACTGATTGGTAAGCTTAGCGACTCAACACACAATGCCTAGAAAATTAGACGGGAAGTGGAAATGGAGTGTCTTAACACTAGATTCTCTCTGCTTATGCAGGTGTTTCCTATATAGAATTATTTATTTTTTATTTCTTCACAGATTTTTATATAATCGTCAAGTTTCAGGATATTGAAAGAATCAAAAGTGTGTAATTACAATTATTTCTACACCATCTAATTTTTATATATTTTTTGTAATAAAACAAATATTTATAATAGCTTAAATCATGTTAGCTAAAAAACACCATCTTAACTAATAAATTAAACTTAAAAATAATACGTTATAATTTATATAAAATAATTAATCTTTCAACTCTAAATATAATTTAATATGCACTATTCTAGCACACCTATGATTTAACAGCGGTTGCAGAATGTCCTCTAATATCTAGTACTTTGGGTGAGAGCCAACTACCTGGCTCTTATTAACGTGTGTGGCAAAACATAGGTATCTAGGAATATCAGCTCGCGAAACGATCCTGGCTTGAACTTCCACCTTCCATTGTGCCCAATTTTCAGCTTTGCTTAATATTAGTTTGGATATAATAAGTTAAATATGACTGTACGTTTAATTATAGTTAAGGATTAATCTTGTTTTGTGTTGACTGTTATTAAATATATCGTATGAAATATAGTTTAATTTATTATGCTTTTGTATATTATAAATATAATTAAACACACGTTATACATACATTGCTTCACGCTTTATCCCTAGCGGGGTAGGCAGAGAGAATGGAGTGCCAAACGCTACGGTCTCTACATATCTCTTTCGCCTCGTCCACTGTCATCAACCTCAAATATCTTTGATACTGTGTATTCGAAGGTCAACCGAGGTTTCCCCCTACCTCTCTTACCACTCATTTTTCCGTCATAAATCTTAGCTTCACACTATGGCTTATATCACTGGTCTACTGAAATCTAGGAGTTAGTGGAACCCAACTAATTTCCAGTAATTTTACTATATATCAAAATAAATGTGTTTAATCAAGGTTTTAATATATATATTATTTAAAATTTAATTTAAATTAAGATTAATTGTAACATCAAAAAAGTTATCACAATGTCCATTATCGTGGATCCCATAATAAATCATAATCTTTTAAACGCAATAAACTCGTTTTATCAACCGTTGACTGGTTGATGATGAATGAGCCGACGGATGAGTTATTTTAATTGGTTTTTCGAGACGATGAAAAGTTCGCATGGAAATTGGTATATACCACAGGCTCGTTGATGGATTGGCCTCCACTCACTTGATTGGTAGTCTTGTCTTTTTGGTATCTGCTTCTAACGTGTTTGGGGCTGTTCCATTTTACGTTAGTATGTATTTTGTCTTTGATGTTTTAGGAGATTGTTACTTTATACAATATTCAACGATTTTTTTGGGGTAGCAGGGTAGGCAGATGGAGTCTAGTGTTAAGGCACTCCGCTCCCCACTTTCAGGTGAATTCTGGAGGTATTGCACGTTGATTTGTTGCCGAACCCGGCTCCGGAACTCAGCGCCGCGTTTGCCTCAACCGAACAACGATTTTGTTTATGTAAAAAGATTTTGAAAACTACTTTTGCAATTGTTGGTGCCCACCTTTTATTAAAAAATAAATATATGTATAATTAAATAAATGGTGATCTGTTTCTAATTACATATAATATATTACGTTTTTTTTTACATTCTTCATATCTTCATAAACTATTTATTTATTTTTTGTTAAGTAGTTTTTTGTTAAGTGTTCTTGTGCAATTGCAATAAAAATAATTATATGGAGCATAAATGTATATTTATTTAGTATTAAAATATTAATTGTCAGCATTTTTACGTACTTACAGTTTCTGGGTTGAAAAAATATTTCACACTTCCAAATACAATTCTTGTTCATTTTCTTTACTTTCCTAACGTTTATATTTATCATTCACATCGAAATTTCAATGGAAACCCGTTTTATACGGAAATAAAACGCTAGAGCCACCATTAGTACTTAAAATTCTCACATTTTTGCAATAGTGGAAATGTTTACAAAGAGTCCACCACACTTTGGGTAACCGCTACTAACATTCTTTGTATTTTCTCAGTCATTTTCTATGCAGTGTTTGGTGGTTTGTCGTATATAATTCTAGGCTTAAAATAAACATTACATACAAAAATAATATTAACTAACTGGAAACAAAAAGAAAAAACGTAGTATTTTGATTATGTTTAAATTATTTTTATTTTTAGATTTGGCTAAAATTGGGGAACAGAGTATCTTAACACTAGGTACTCTCTGCATATTCTGCTTTGAAGTAAAAAATTTTAAACTGTAAATGTAATGTATAAGATATTTTAAATATATATACTTTTTTTTTCGGCTAAACCTTGCGATATCTAAAATAATTAACAACAAGTTAAATATTCAATATTTCAATATCTTACAAAGTGTTATTAGCACACTTAATACTTTTAAGTGCGAAGCAAAAGTATCGCGTTAAAAGTTGAGCTTAAAAGCCAGCAGTACCCATTTATTATAAAATTTATAGAATATTACTTCCATTTTACAGGTTTTTTAATGACAGAAATATCCCAGCTCCTAAGTCGTTATGATCATATTACGCAGGTGCTGGTGCTGGCGTTACATCGAACTTCATAACATTTTATACGTAAGATGAATTTCCACTGAGAGTTAATCATTTTAAAAGCTATTATATGTCAGGTTTATGCTGTAACACTCCGTTCTCCATTTTTAGACTAATCCTGTAGCCAATACCGTGCTTTGCCTCGAAATTTTCGTATTCACATTTAATATTTTTACCTGTACGTACTTACATGTGCTATTGACAGTGCCTATATTTTATTTCAAAAAGACAAAATATCGAGTAAATTTCAATTTAATCAGCAAATTGAATTTTTTTTTTTAATTTTAAGTAAATAATTTATAAAAATTGATCTGGCTGTGGGTGTAATATTGGTGAAATATTTCTTTAAATTTATGTTTTCATTTCTTCGCTCTGGTGTCAATCAAAACAGAATACAGCGGAAAGTGAGGTTAGATGTCTTAACATAAGGCTCCTTCTGCCTATAAAGGCAAATAAAAAAAATAATAAATATTATGTACCTAGTATCTAAAATCCACTACATACTATTCACGACTTACAATATTTTATAAAAAAAAATCCATTCTCTGGGCGACAAGCTTCATCTACTCGGTTACATCAGTTCATAACTTCGGCCATTACGGCAGTCTGGCATAATCCGTCACTTAAGGACTGATAACGGTTTAATGGATTAATTAAAATATATTATGAGAATAAATGTATTTTAATTATTTATGTATTTTTATAATGACAGTTTTTATTTGTTTTCTTTAGTTTACTTATAATTATTTTTTTAATGGAAATATAAAAGTTTTTATATTGGTGTTTGTTTACATTAGTTAAAAAAATCAGAATCACGCTATATCCCGCATACAGAAGGGTAAACTTTCCCACATTCCGCTGCATTTTTCGAGGCATCCCGTGTTGAGTGGCGGTATTCAACGCCGGGCTTTTATCTTGCCAGAGGGAAGAAACAAAAATATTACTAAATAATAATTCATTACTCCGAGTAGGAATCGAACCCACTACCGTCACGTTACAGCTACACCGCAATACTTAAAAGTAACATAATTAAACAATCATTCCATTACCTTTCTCCAAATCCAATTCAACTGAATCAACATAATTTCCACAAAACCATTTATATATATTTACTGTAAATCCAAAACCCTAAGTGAGTGAAACACTCCGCCTGTATCGTCGAGGACGGGCACTTTGTTAATATTTGATCACAGCTGTCTCTCCGTACCGGGGAGGTCGTTTGTCCGGGAAGAGAGGGCGAGGATGTACGTCTTGACGTGTTGCCTTGGAAATAAAGGTTATTGGGTCGCGTTCAAAGCTTTTGTTGGATTGGTTTGATAAGTAGTGTTTTATATGGTGGCTTAAATATTTATTGGTGTAATAAATAGAGAGAGTTCATGTCTTAATGTTAACGTGCGACGTTAAGTTCCGCAAGCCAACATGCAATATCTCGAAAAGACACCTTCCGCTTTCTTTGCTTACTCTGCCGAATGCCGGAGACAGCAAGAAGCTGAAGAAAATGCTATGCGAAATCAAAAATTATTTTTTAATACAAATAGTCCTCTAAAACGAAAATTCAATTCATAACCATTTTATAGCCGCAGAGTATTAAATCTTTCAATTTCGCTACGACGATATTTAATATTGTTATATTTTTGTCTAATTTGAGGCCAGTCGTGGCGCAGTGGTACAAGGATGTGATTATAACACAAGTTGTGAGTTCGGTTCCCATTCAAGGAAATAAAATATTTAATATTTTAATTTCTTTGTTCTAATGTCGAGGTAAAAGCGCGGCATTTATTTTCGCCACTCAACACACAATGGCTCTAGAATTCGACGGAGAGTGAGGAATGGAATGTCTTAACACTAGGCTCAAAGCTGAAAAAAAAAAAAAAGAAGAAATGTATAATATAGCAATATTTTGGTTGCCACAAACATAAAACATTCTCGTCGATGAAAATATAATCTGAACTAGTGATAAATGCTAAACGTGATAGCGAGTGTACGAAATGAGATCAGGACGAAAAGGTTATTAGGTCATTAATAATACCATACATTTATTANAATAACATAGTTCACGCGGGGGAAACCGCGAGCGGGCCGCTAGTATTATATATAATGTCTCTATTATAAATACTAGATCAATATCTTAAACTGAATGTATAATAAATGGTCCATAAATGGTCCTCTGAGATTCGGTCAATAGTGTTAAAGTAATTATTACGCGTCGACCAATTAGAGGATCGATCGTTCCTCGTGGTTACCATTTATGGTAATGCTTGTATTAGTAAATGATTGTATTACTAATATTAGATGTCCCATTAAAATCAAATCAAATCAGCTTCACGCTGTATCCCGCACACAGCAGGGTAGGCACAGGGAACCTAGTGTTAAAACACTCCGTTCCCCACTTTCTGCCGATGTCTGGAGGCATTGCGTGTTGAGTGGCAGAACTCAACACCGCGCTTTGCCTCGACACCAGAGCGAAGGAATGAAAATATAAACGTAAATAAATATTTCACTTCCTCGAGTGGGGATCGAACCCACAATCGTCGCGTTACAGTGACACCCTTGCGCCGCTGCGCCATAACGGCCTCATTTGTTCCATTAAATTACTTAATAATTTATATAACGTATAGATCTATATAATTATATCATTAAATTTACTTATATCGACTAGTGCCAAGGATTTTGAACACTAAATTATTAATTATATATTTATATATCTATTATTAATTATATATTTATATATATTATCGAACCCACAACTAGTCGCTTTTACAATCACTATTTGTGCCCATGAACTACGACTGGCCTTACTACATATTGTGAACAAAGATCAGTCCTTTCCATTTAATATTAGTAATTTAGAAAATATTATGAATTGACTTAAAATAATATAAATTATTAAATACTTATATTATATAACTTTACATAATAATACAAAAAAATTATATATTTTAATTTAACAAACTTTAATAACATCTAAGGATATATTTATACAATTTTTTCATATAAACACTATGCGTAACCCGTTCATTTAGTTCTGCTCTACTAACATTACTGTTCCATTCCGTTCCAAGGGACATCAAAGTAACCTAGTCCAGTGGAAAATTCGGCGATTCACAGTTTCAATATCGGGTCGCGGCTTCGATGCAGAAAATTGAACTGCTTTTGGTGTAACCCGGCGACTTTGTTAGGGATATCACGCGTAAATTTAGACAGTGATGAAGTTAACTAAAGGGATCTTATCTTATGTTATACTAATAATATTATTTTACATAACATATTTTATAACTATATTATGTTTGAGAGAGTGTTATATCACCACATAATAAATTTTCATAGATTTTGAATAACAATCCTTATATAAATAACATAAAATATTTAGAACGCAATACAATACAGGATGTGAACATTTCGTAATCATCAAATTCAGAGAAATTCTATACAAATTGATCGCGACATATTTATGGCTCAATAAGGCCGGATCTTGACGGCTGGTGTGGAACTGTCATTTTATTGAACCGTGTATTGGCTGTATATGAGAGTTTAGCTCAGCTGAATCTGTTTACCAGTCAATTTTATTGTATTGTATTGTATAGTAAATCTCAATTTTGTGTCGAAAATAAAAACAGGAATGTGTTTACGTTATAGTAACTACTAAGTTTTGCCTGCGGCGTTACCCGCATAGGTCTATGAAAATAACTAAGCTATATATATGAATATGACACATGACATACTCTTGGTGTCACCGAGAGTAAAACTCTAGTACAGTTTTTTAGCTTTATCCTGCACATAGTATTAAGAGAGTCTGTTCACCATTTTTCGCCCTGATTGGAAACATTCTGTGTTAAGTAGCGAAACTCAACGCCGCGTTTTACCTTGACTATGAAAAACACAAGCACATATTGTGTTACAATGGTGTCTACAAAAGAATAGTTGTAGGTTCAAATACCTTGTTTATTTATTTTAACAAAAGTTAGGTTCCCCAATTCTGCACCCAATTTTTCTAAAATAAGTAGAAAGTTAAAACAATGTAATATATTACGGGGCTATCACCAATTACCCCACAAAACGCGAGAAATGCGTGAAAGTAACAAAAATTTGAATATGATAATATATTTATGTCACTAATATTTATGAAGTGCGTGAGCTCGCATAATTTCAACATCTTTGTCAGTATTTTAACTCAATTGTGCCGACGTTTGCCTTTGATACTATGATATATTTAAATTTAAATAATTTAATGCAAATTCGATACTTTATAAGATTGTTTTATTTTTACTTTAAATGTGTTTAAAACGAGACTAATTTTCAGAAAAAGTACGCGTAAAAAATTATAAGTATGTAAATTATAAGTATATATTTTATCAATGATTATAAAATGGGTAAAAATGGGTAAAAATGGGTATGGATTCGATTCCCACTTCGATAAAATATTAAATATTTTCATTTCTTCGCTCTGGTATCTAGACAGCGCGGCGTTGAGCACCGCTACTCAACATGCGATGTCTCCAGAATTCGGCAGAAAGTGAGGAGCGGAGTGTCTTACCACTAAGCTCTCTCTGTCTACTTAGCTATATGTAGGATATAGCCTGAAACTGAAAAAAGACATAGACATACATATATCATCAAAGACATTGACGGGTCAAGATATATCGTAGTTCAGACGCCATTACGAACTTAATAGCTATCTGTGACCCCATACCAAAATGCTATACATAAACAAACTTTAAGGGATTTCAGATCTATTTAACACGTGTTAAGAGCAAAATTTGCTTGAACTTAACAATTAATTGTATGTACGTTCGTGTCATAAACACATGTTGACAGTGGTTTAGAGCTCAACAAAATGGCTGGCGATTTAGAGAATTGATGCGAAATTGTCAAATTAATTTTGGAAAAGTATTTAGATGTTTTTATTTAATTCTTTTTATTGCTTTCTATAGATTCTATAGATACTTACATGTGTTGTGGGTACGATTCGGGGACTTATATTAAAATTAAAAACAATTCCTTAGTTAGTCGAAAAAAAAAGACAAAACATAGGCACAATTGAATGGAAATACTTACATCACTATGCTATCGAGATTAATAATATATGTTTTAAAAAACTAACTAAAGACACACACTTTTCTCCCAAAATACAAGTACAACACATAATGTGGTCGTAGCTCAAAGTTTCTTCAGAAAAATCTGTGAAAAATTCTCCTACTCAGGTCCTGGTTTCATCGTCAGGTCAGCTCGTTGATATCATATTATTTTATTATCACCTATGCTCCCAAATTTCATGATGATACAATTATTACAATCACCAACAAACGTAATAAAAGTATGTTGACAAATTATCATATAAGAAAGGTGCAAAAAATTTAAAATAATACATTTTATAAATTGTTTTTATTATTTATAAGCTCTCTAGATGCCATCTAAAGTGGTAATATGAATGATTTCTAAATCGAAATGCATTTAAAAATACGGATTCCTTTTGACAGCATACAATTCTTTTTATTTGGATTTACGTCGTCCCCGGGACACGGTGCATCTGAAACTTATTTTATTTGTGAATTCGTTAACTGCAAGCCTTCAGGTAAATCCTGTATCGAAATTGTATAAAATTTACTGTCAAAAGTCTGTTTGCAAATTCTATATTGAAATGTATGTGATTTTATAAAATTTCCGTATTTTTAGAAAGCACTGTCAGCTAGCTACTCGACGTAGCAATTGCAAGTTTATTTTGTTGGAGCCAGGAACTTCTGCAATAGTGGAAATAGAAGTAATATAATATTGTTATTTTTACAAGCAATTCTATATTACTATTTTAATTCTTTTAAACTGTTATCGGGCACTAAAACAAATTACTATAGAAATTGGCAACCCCAAAATAAAATCCCCGTCCCACTGTGAACATCGTTTAATCTTTTAAAACACAGCCTAATTCGTAGCTTTGCATACATACATCAAAGCTTGGATGTGCCACCCTTTCGCCTAAAACCTCACAAATACTCTCTTACATAACAATACAATACTATTGCCACAGCCTCCTTTACAACATAATATATATAAACTACCCTCCCCAACCACGTGGTTCAATAAAATATGTGCTAGATTCAACGCCATCTAGCGAAGGGTGGCGGAGTTACGTCATGAAAACAGCTGAAATGGTTTGTTTCGAGGTAGAGTTTTCAGTTTCATAAACTATTTCAGATTTACCACTAGATGGCTACACTTTCCCTGATATTCTGTTACAATTTTCGATGTTTTACCTTAAGAAAGCCAGTTTTCTCTTCATAGACAATGAATAATCGAGGTTCTCGAGGTTAATATTTTATATAAGAACTATTTTACTTCATATTATATTGTGTCATAGACGAATAGGCAACAATGTGATGCCCTGGTGTTTTTTGAAGTACACTTAAAAAAACGTTTCTTTGTTTCAGCTCTCGGAGCTCGAGCAGCGAGTCCTTGAAGCTGAAGGGAGGGCGGAGGAGGCGGAAGACAAGGTATGTATTTAATTACTTAGCAACTAACAAAAAATATATAATATATATTAAAATATTATAACTTTATAAATTTTACAACTTATAATATATATATGTAATTTATTTTTATAAGTAACAAAGCTATTGTAAGTTTCAAATTCCACGAATAAAAATTAATTAATATATCAAGTAAGTATACATTCACACGTCAAGCGAAATAAGTTTTTAAAACCTCATCCTGCTCACCCCATTAGAGTAACGGATGCGACAAATTAATAAAATAAAACTCACAATGACTCATCCGTTTCCAGTATCGTTATAAATCTCGCAATTATTTTCAAAGGCCGGTTTTTATCTGCCTGAAAAGCTATAGAAATACTTCACAAAACATTTAATGCAAGTCAGTAGGGTCGGCAAAAACATTAGACCCTTCGCTCTTGAGAGCTTCAGTGTTTTGTTGGAAAGCTTCGCAAATTAGTTTTGAAATACAATACAGTTTCTGAAATATAATGACATGGGGTTAGAGATGGTTATTGTAAGTGTGAAATTGTTTTTTTTTGTTGGTGTCTCTGAAAAATAATTATAGGAAAATCAGCTGAAATACTGCGGCGTTGCTTTTATATAAAATAAAATATCCTTAGACGATCGTAGAGATCGTATACGAACCACGGGAGTATATTTTTTTTAGCTTCACGCTGTCCCACAAGTGGATTGGTTAGGCACTTGTCTCACTTCCACACTTTCCAAATTCTGGAGGCTTTGCCTCAACACCAGAGCGAGGAAGTCAAATATATTATTTTTAGTTTTCATATTTATAAATTTAAACACAGGTTGTGGACCTGTCGAGTTTACAGTCAGGTTCTATTGCCGCTAACGCAAAACTAACCTACATGTTTTAATTTATCATATGATTTCTTCAACGTTTGTACTAAAAAAATATGCGCCTTCTATATAACGCTTAAACATGACTTAAAATCAATTGAAAATACCAATAAATATTTAATAAAATTTAACGAAGCGTATTAAGCCTTGAAAGGTCGACTAATTTTACATTTACTACGAATTAACAACTTACCCTCTTTATAAATGTAAATATATTTTTACTTAATTTACTTCAAAGCGATCCGATGTCAATACAAACGTAACGTTTTAATTAAGGACTCTACAAATTATTTATGCCTCCAAATTACATTAAAGGGACGAATTTCCATCCATTTACATATAATTAGTATAATATAAGCAACGAATTAATTTTATACATTCTTATTACTGTAATAAAATTTATTCAAAAAGTTTATTTAAAAATTAATTGGTATTTATATGATCAGAAAGTCTTAGTAAGAAAATATTTTTTTTGATAACAAATACGAATTGGCCAGAGACCGGCAATTCCTATATTACTAATAACTCTAATGAATCATAACCGGGAATTAGTCAAATGGCAAGTTTTAATTATTTTCGATACATTATTAATATAAGTAAGCGGCTCGTCATCAACCCTCGCTTATTTAAATTTCGTGACACTTCAGTGGGGACGCTCCGTTTAGGGGTTATTATGTGATGATGTACGATATGCATAATAAATTATCTATATTATGAATTAAGTCGATATTGTAAGTAAATCTTTCTATATTTTTTTTATTAACATACACATTTTTTTAAAATCAAATGTAGATTTTTTTATTATTTTGATTTTAGCTCACACTTTACTTCGCTAATTATACGCTATAATTAAAAAGTATATATTGAGAAAATAATATAAGATAAGATTTTTATTTACTATTTCAATGGATAAATATTTAAATATCATAGGAATATTTGTTTTTTATCATTTGAAATGAAAATGTCCTATTGCTACGTTAGAGAAAAACAAAGGCGAAAAAAAACCGTCTCTGTACAAGCAATAGATAAAAACTAGTATTTAAATATAATCAAATAAAATACATATAAATAATATAATGTTCTATGGAAAGTATTTATCTTTTCTAAATTATGGTTATACCATACTTTAAAAATGTTAAAAGTATAATAATAACGTTCAGCATTTTCAATGCAAGTGTTTTATTTGCGAACGGTACACACAAAGCGCCGATCCTCCGGGATGCTATCGATTTTCCCGATTGCACTATGACTCATTCATATTTGCTATACTCGTACAGATTTATTAGTACAACGTTTTGTTTACACATTGCTCTATGTACAACTGTTTAATTTAAACTTAATCTTAGTATAGGAATACCTATAATATACAAATATATATTTATGTTATAGTTTAGATAGATGATTTTAATGTTATACTACGAAATATTATGTAACTTTGAAAACCTAATTTGGTTAAAGTAGTACTCGTACTAAGTACTTATTCTTTTGTTCTCTTATTTTATTCTATTGATAACTTGACATACTTATCTTGTTTGTTTAGAAAATACTCGTAACCCAGACCTTTGTTATCTCAAAGAAGCTCTCTGCTTCTAGCTTTTTCCTAGAATAGACATAAAACCTAACTGCCTCTCAAACTTCAACGTCTTGACCTAAATACTGGCATAACATAGTGTTTGTGCTTTTATATGTGAATAGAATGCTCTAAAAACCGTTTTCTATTTTGTAAACTAAGTTATATAAGTAAAATATAGTTTCTGCAATTAAATAATATTTATTTTTAGCATTGAAATAGCATTACTTAATTTTTAATACTTTAGCAAAAAAATCTAATAAAAATTTCAAAAGGAAATAAAATTAAAGACTTTATAATGCAAATATAAACTTAAACTATAAATTAGTTAATTTTTTTAATTATATTTTTTTTAAGAAAAGAGAAATATTGCACAATATACAGTAGGCGATCGATCTGTAAAATACTGCTACATTATAATAAATGATAAAAAAGGAAATTTTCTTCCACAGAAGGTAGAGTATTAATAATAATCATCATCACCATACTAATATTATAAATATATGAATGTAAGTTTGTTTGTTACCCTTTTACGCCAAAACTACTCAACCCATTGTCGTGAAACTTTACACATATGTTCTTAGGACATAGGATGTTTTTTATTAACAAAATATAATATATTTCTTAATACTGTTGTCCTTTAGTTATAATATAAAACGACGTTGCATTTGTGTCTCTTGTATTATTATAATTGATAACAAAAAGATGACATAACGGCTAAAAGATTTCATTTATGCGCAACGTCTTTTTTACTCGAGTATAATCTATGGTCACAATCAATGACGTAACCCTACCCATGTGGCTCTGTGCTTTGTACACAAAAACTAGATATACATATAACTACATACGACTATAACCTGTATTCACGTGAATATAAAACTGAAATCCCTTTCATAGACAATCACATTTTTTTTATTAAAAGTCTGGCACTGGCAACAATACAGTAGTCACCCTTGTAGGGTCACCATGGTACAAAATCTAATAAACGATTTTTATTTAACATATAATTGTATATTTCAAGTTATATTTTTTTTATTAAATACTACATATTTAACACATGCGTATATCAAAGAAAATAAAAACTTGATTGTTTTTTTAAATTATATTTATCAATAAAAAAGACTAGGGCAATATTTTTTCAATTCGGAGAAAGTAAAAAGTTGTGAACGTTTTATCACTTTATATTATATGATAACAAAGTTAAATTAATATTTATATTTCTAGCCATAATAACGAAAGAATTGTGTAACATTAATGGTAACCCTACCAGAAGCACCCTTACGCATGCGCAATGGACCCCAACTTCAAGTTATACGACACCAAGCTCTACACGCAATAACTTCACATCTAAACTGTATATACATCATCCGTGTTATTTTAATGTAAAATAAAATACTCGCCTCCATACATTCCGTCTCATATAAGAATTTATTTAAAATCATCTACAAACAAGTGGTGTGACTGTATATAGAAGTTAAAATCGGATTATAGAATAAATAATCGATAGCTATTAATTATTTGTGTTCAGAGCGTCGCTTGTGCTAAACAAATACGTAAGATATCGAATACAACGAATTTTTATTAGTTTTATAGTTTTATTCGTGACAATCTATTGATATGTCGAAGCCTAACACGTTGAAGGCGCACAGATTGAGTGCAGAATTCGCTGAGAAACGAGGACATGCCATGAAGAAAACGGATCCTAATTCATAGCAGTCACCTGTAAGTACTGTATTGGAATTTCCTTTATGCTTTTAGTCTACATTGTCTTAAAAAAGATATGCAATATATTAGTTAATTTCATATTTATTGTTGTATATAAATAAAACTTAGTATATTTTATAGAATTTGGGATATTGTTGTTGCAAGCACTTGAATAAAGCATATTAATGTTTTCCTAAAAAAGAATCTAAGTTAGAAAATTGCAATTGTGTTATATAATTCGGTACAAAATATAAACTATTAAATATATTATAGGTAATTCGTCAAATTATGCACGATTTTAGTTAAAGCTCTACCACTTCGTATGGCATGTCTGTATATAAAAATATTCAAGTTTATCTTTACAATATTGTCTCTAAAATTTTTCATACGATTATGGTCAGTATTTACTAATACCACTGTCATTTGGACGTCTATACTAACATTTTTGCACAAAGTCCATTTACATTTTTGTTCTTTAAACTTTGGTTTTTCCTGTACTATTTATATTATTTTTTAAGTTACATTGCGAAATTAAACAGGCATACATTTATTGGCTATTTTCATTTACTAAACTGTAAATTTACTTTCTTTATGGCATAAGAAAGAAGTATCATCTAAACGTATAATTATTAACATTTCCAAGTTTTAAATGTTTTTTTCAAATATGTATATTGTTTGTTTTGGACTATGCATTAAAGTATATTGCTATAAATTGCCATCATTCAAATTGAATTACGGTAAAATCAACATTTTGTATATTTTATTAAATTAATACAAAAACCCTTATTTAAAGCAAATAAAAAATGTGCAATAACTAAGATGCTGTGTCATTAAAAAAAAACAATAGTTTTAATTCATAATACGGTAGTAAGCACATGCGATCCAACAATATGGCGGCGCGGCGCCAGCTGTCCGCATGCGTACTACGTTCCCGCCATGTTTGACGTAACGTAACCCAACAATGGTGATTGAGTAGTGTAAATGAACTGCTTGACATGGTAAAAATTATATATATGTATGCTTTAAAGTGAATTTTTATATTTGCATAGTGTCGTGTTTGTATACCAAACGTTTTATGTTATGGAAAGTTTCACAGAATCGTGATTCGTGAAGATTTTGTGATTTACAAACAGAAAAACGTTATTATCTTGTGAAAATAGCCTGTAAAAATGTATATATAAAAATATTTAAAACATTAATATGCTTAAATATTTTACTACAATATTTATCGTCGTTAGAAGCAGGAGAGTAGTGACAAGTTTCGAATAAATGTATGCATTTATATGTAAATGTATGCATTTACATATATTATAACTTAAGGAGAAAACACATCGTACAGAGAAAACAAAACTTATGTTCAAAATAAAAATATATTAAATTATTAATACTAATACACCAGTTAATAATCTCAGTAATATATTATAAACGATACGATATATTCCAGTAAAGGATGTAAGAAAGCGATCGTTCAACACAATATTTACAAGAGTTTATATTTGGTACGTTGAATCGATGTCTACAGTGACTCACGGTGCAACAACCCGCCTTGACAGCTAGACAGACAGCGGTCGGTGGCTGGATTAAGGCATGTGATACACATAATGGAAACTCTTCTTAGTTTACCTGGAAGAAAGAAGTTAATAGTTTGCTTTTTCAGTGTTTTTTCTTATAGAAATAAACTCTATTTCTTTCTTCTCTGACAATATACGTATATTATTGTTGTTTTTTTGTATTTATTGTTTCTTGATACAGGCAGTAGAAGAATATGTCGTCTTTTAATTTACAGATAATAGATGTATAGCGATTATATCGCTATCACTAAGTTATATATAGCATCATATTTTTTTGCTATTACGTGTATACCAACCATTATTTTGTCTATTTACAAAACTATATATCTTTTAATATTGTTCTATAGATTATGAATTACTATATACTACATCAGTGACAAATTATAGCTTTACTTGGCAAACAGAATTGTGTCATACTAAACTCAACCCAAATTTAAGATCATGATTGTGAAATTCACACGTTTCAAAGTAGTTAGTAGAGTACTAAAAGAATTATATTTTAGATATTTTCGTTTCTGTTACTGAAAATTAGGGGGGAAAATTAGGTACCAAATCGAAAAAAGAAAATGGAGAAAGTGGAGAATTGAATATAGAATACTAGATTTTTTGCTGTTTAGAAATTAGACATTAGTTTATTATTCAAATAAAACTAAATAAACCTTTCAATATAGTTTAATTAAAGCTGTAGATATATTCTATATAAAACGTCAACGCGTAGAATCAGAGCAACAAATTTTAAACAACTTTTCAGCATATCTATAGTCCCCGACGGAGCCGTTAAGGTAACGAGTAAAGTTCACAAGTTAGAAATAAACTTGTCGTAAGTCCAATTAACGTACACAATTATAAAAGATTTAACTTTGTTGAAAATGAAAGTCAGACATTTGTTGATTTTACAATTTCTGTCATTAGCGTGGGGAATAATTAAATCAAAATCAAATCAGCTTTGGTAGACGGAGAGAACTTAGTGTTAACACACTCCATTCTCCACTTTCTGCCAAATTCTGAAGACATTGCTTGTTGAGTGGCGGAACTCAACACCGCGCTTTGCCTCGATACGATAGCTACTCAACGAGGACTATTGTGCTCAAATTATTACGATAAAGCTAAATAAAATACTTGGTCATCCATTAAATTTATATCGCGTGAAGGCTTTAATTGTCACGCGAACTCTTGACACTTTCATGTTTGTACATTACGGTTATATAATATGGTATTAATGTGCGAACATTTGTATTTTAATTAATCAATTAAAATCGACACGAATTGTTAAAAAGATACAAAGAATATTATTACAGTACATTACAAAAAAATACGGAATAATATAATTTAAGCGCTAAAGTTAATTTATTTCCATAATTTTTTAATCTTTCATCAAATCCTATATTTTATTAAGAGAATCTATTAAAACGTTACTACGTCCATAATTTTTCAACTATTTTGAAATAATTATTCTAGACGAGATTGGGGTAACTTTTAAATTATATCTCAAGGTATTTCTCCAAATGAGAATCAAACCCACAATCATTAGTTAGATAAAACAAAACTACGCCTACATGGCTCTTTTGAATATACATAAACTCGTATTTTTTTAATTAATCACTTCCTCACGTTCTATATCACTATTCTTTTGGCTTCCATTCATATTTTATCGGTGCCAACGCTTTAAAGCCTTTTAACTAACGCTGCTATCGTGAACAGAGTCGTTACCGTACACTGTTGCATTTTACGTTTTTTCTACTACAGTTTTTACTACTTTTTACAGCGACACTACGACCTATATTCTGTACAAAAAAATATCAGGTAAGGCACATATCACACGTAATGAGGACGCCATTTTATTTAATGTAGATTTATTTTTTAAAGGTTCTATTAAGATATTTTAGGATTGTTTTTATAAAATTGAGGCAGGTCGTGGTGCAAAGTGTGACCATAATCGCGATTGATTGTGGGTTCGATCCCCACTCGTGGAAATGAAATATTTATTGAAGTTTATGTTTCTATTTCTTTGCATGGTGGTTGGTGTCAAGGCGCGGCGTTGATTTCCACCACTCAACACGCAATGCCTCCAGAATTCAGCGAAAAATGTCCTAACACAAGGTTCTCTTTGCCTTCTGTGATTTGTGCGGGATACAGTGTGAAACTAAAAAAACACTTATTTTTAAAATCATATAAAGAAACATTTACTAACAACAAGGCAAAGGTCCAAAAACAATTTAGCAAATGATTAAACCATACATAATTCATTAGCCTGCATAGTGCATAGTGCATAGTATGACGCATTGCGCATTTACATAGATCCTATAGAATATAGACTGACACACACACACACACACACACACACACAGGACGCAGCTGGCGAGAAATAAAATTTTAATAAAACACCCATTGTACTGAGAATCCGTCTTTTATATCCCATTTGTAAGCGCTTAATGTCCTTCGGTCGTTCGCAAGTGTTTCTCGCGACGATTCTACAGTTGCATTTCCGCAATGCAAGATTGAAAAGTTTTAAAGTAGGTGGTGCGAGTGAAGGAATTGCATTAGAAGTTATATAAGAATCTACGATAGTTTGCGTCATTAGAATATTTTTTCACAGGCATTGTTGTTTTTAAAATACAACCTGAGATAATAATAACATAGATTGTACTTATCCATATTGCAATTAATTTCAATAATCAAAGGAAACTCTTAATATGAGGCCAGTCGTGGCGCAAGGGCACGTGTTACTAAATTGTGACAAGATGTGGGTTCGATTCCCACTCAAGGACATGAAATATTTAATACTTTCATTTCTTCGCTCTGGCAAATTGAGGCAAATCATGGCGTTGGGTTCCATCACTGAATAAGGATTATCTCCAGAAATTAGCAGAAAGTCGAGAGAGGAGTGTCTCGTGAGGGAGCAGAGGCTCTCTCTGTCTTCCCTGCTACATACGGGATACAGCGGGAAAAAATCTCTTAATCTCTTATTATCTTAGCCATCAATCTTAAATCAGAAATAAAATTCAAATTGACTGTCCATACTAAAATACTTTCACTTATTCACACCCTTCCTGGAACGTGCCTGTAATGTTCCACAGTTGATTATTAATATTTCCTCATTGAATTGATCAAGTCGACTTGGAGATTCCTAACAGGAAATCACGTCCAAAATTGTCACAGGAAACGTTGCCGCCTCCCGCAATATTAACAACTTATCTATATTCGTTGAGCGTCTGTCTGTCCGTCACGAACTTAATTACTAGTAAATTTGTCACGATCCTATCTTAAATAGCTATTTTTGAAAGAGCGAATTTGTTTTATTTTTCGTTGTTTTTATTTTTCGCTAATGTTTGCAATTTATTTACACTGTGGAAGTTAGGAATAGAAAACTCCTCCTTCTTAGTTATATTACATTTCTCTTTGACTTGGCGTCCAGGCGTGGACATCAACCAGAAGAAGTTAAAAAGAGAGAAATACAAAGCATAATTCTTCAATTTTAAGAATTAAATGAAAAATCTATTCAAAAAAATAGAAAAACTTTAAAAAACAAACAATTTTATTCCTTTTTATTATTATGATTATTTTGCGCTTGTTAATATATCCATATCCATTTAATCCATAATAAACATTTTTCTTTTTAAAAAAAAATTGATAGTATAAATAATAACGGTACATCGCAACAAAAACAACAATTCTTGCTAAGCCACTATAGAGCCATGCAAGAGCTATTAAGCTCAATAATAACAACAATTGACACACCTAACCTTTCCATGCTGACACCAAAACAACAAATCTTAGACGACAATAATAACTCTTTTTCAATTTCTTGGACTACTTTATTGCAATAGTAATAAGGTTTAAGTTTCCAAAGCATTATTTTGAAGCAGTAGTTCACAACTTAAATGAATATGCGAGCGTATAGATATGTTTTATGTTTGGACACGCGCCAGACCGTGGCTCCGGCGATAAGTCGTTTTTCCCTTTTTTGAATTAGAATAGTATACTGTAAAATTGCTACTATCAGAACTCGTGTAGACAAGACTCGTGTAGTGTTCCTTAACTTTATGTTTCATTTTATTTTTATGTTTAGCATAGTCCTATTATGTTTAGTTTAGTTATGAAAATTGTACATATAATAAAAATGTAAAGGATATGAAAGATATATGTGAACAATCTATTCATCTATACTTATAATAAAATAGTATGACATTGGTGTCCGTATAAAAACAAATAAGAAAAACGTTTTTGGTCAATAACAATAACAGAACCCGAAGCAAGAAATTTTTTGTCTGTTTATCTGTAGGTCTGTGCACGCTAATCTCAGAAATAGCTTAATCCTGCTACTTGCGGGATGCAGCGTGAAGCCTAAAAAAATATCTTAAAATATTATTAAACTATATATACTATTAAGCTATAGGTTCATCACTGGAAACACTTCTGTACGTGCATCGCTCTACAAACGCTAGACCATCGGGATTAGTGAAGGAATCAATGCTTTAACGACTGCCACTCCAATTTGCTAGAAACGTGTGCTGTCGTTTTTATTGCTCTGCCTTTTGTGTTGGATGACTCACTGTTGACGGGTTTTCGAAATGTAAAAACCTTTAAATGCCTTATACTGGCGGTTATTCATGGAAATCGTTTGTTTTTATATCGAAAATATATTAAAAATTGTATTTTATTGATGATTCACAATTTTTTTCTTCATTAGAATCATCAATCATTTGTAAATTTAAAAGAAAATTGAATGAGGTGATCTATTTAGTAAAAACTATATGTATGTAGAATTGTATATGAAACTATAATTCTCATTTAGTATATTTAACCGTGCGCTAAAACATTTCAAACAAGGGAGTAAGTGTCTCTACATTTACTGGTCTCTACTCTCGTAGCACTTAAAAATTGCAAACTTCGCAATTTTCAAGTTTGTTCTAAACATTGCGAAGGCTTTAATGGATTTATACTTTTATATTGTTGTATGTGAACTCAAGTAATAACAATGAAAAACGTTAAAATGAGAATGAATATATGTGCAATATATTTTTAAAATTGATTGTGGGTTCGATCCTCTCTCGAGGAAATGAAATATTTATTTAAATTTATATATCCATTTCTTTGCTCTGGTGTCAAGGTAAAGCGCGGCGTTGGGTTCCGCCACTCAACATGATTCGAAGGAAAGTAGGGAACGAAGTTTCATAACTTTCTACCTACCCTGCGGTGATACAAAGAGTCTTATACAAAATAAGATCTTCGCCATTTATTATCGTCAAAACAACCCTCTATTTGAATATACTTAACTACGGGACGCGCGCAGCTTTGCTTGCTTATTTAGGGGTGAATTCTAGAAAACGATGAAACACGTGTTCAATTAAATACTTTTAAGAACCTAAATTTCAAATTTTATAAAAATCGGAGCCGATTTAAAAAAAAATCCATACAAACTTTCAATCCTTATTTCACCCCTTTAGGGTTAACATTTTTCAAAATCCCTTCTTAGTGGATGTCCAGATTACGAAAGTAAACTTTTGTCCGTTTCTACGCACAGCGGCTACGGCTGTGCGTGCTGTCTTACCTCAGTCAGTGAGGACAAGTCCTTTTATATATATAGATAAAGTATTTAAACATACTAATATATCCATATGTCGACACTTTTAATATCAACAACTAACTATCATTGCTTTGAAAGAAACTTTTTTAAGAGTTATTCTGTTAAAAAAGTTATTCTCTAAAATGTATGTTTACTTTTAAACCTCTCCATATGAAAGCTATATCGGAATATAGCTTCGTTATGGAGAAACATTATCTGGTTACATCAGGAAACAAAATAATCTTCCTAATATAGAGATGCTCAGAACAATGTCTATTTTTACCATGTTAAAACAATGAATAAGTACTGTGAGTAAGTAAATTGTTACTTACTTTACTTATATTTTTTTAAATATGTCAGATTTTGCATCTCTAAAATTCTTAGGATTATAGAAGAATGTCTCTGACACTTGACGTGGCCTAGTGGTACAGCGTACACGTGCCGGTTGTGGGTGCGATTCCCAGTCGGGGGAATTAATTATTTTCGAGTGAGGCGTTCCGTTCCGACACTTTTCACGCAATGTCTAGAAAATTGGACGGAAAGTGAGAAATGGACACTCCATTCCTTACTTCTCGCCCATTTTTTTCTTAGCACTACTTTTTCTCTGCATATACCTACGGGTTACAACGGAAACGTTAAAAAAATCAATATATTGTAAGCTATATAGCAATTTTTAATTACACTGTTTTTAGAAATATCCAATTTTTTTTTTCAAATAAATTGTATTGTGTCAATGATTGTACAATAATAAAGCTAAAATATATCCATATACTTATAAATTACCTAATATTAGAATAAATAAACAAATCAACTACTAGTACACAAATCGGCTCTCGGAAGCTTTCACGCTGGGATTATATCCATAGTTGAAAACGACGATAGATTTACAATGAACTAGTTAATAAAATAACTTGTAAGTAAGTAAGATCATAAAATATGTACTTTCTTTATTATAATATATTTTTGAAAAACCGTTTTAGTGACGATTGTGGATTCGATTCCCACTCGGGAGCAGGAATTGTATAGTATATTGATTTTCTCGCTCTGGTAACAAGGTAAAGTGCGTCACTTGGTTCCGTCAACTCTCAAGATGCTATTCCTCGAGATTTCGTCGGAAAATGGGTAACGGAGTGTCTTAACACTAGGTTCCTTCTGCCTAACCTGCTGTGTGCGGGGCCCAACGCGAAGATGAAAAAGAATTTTTTTTCACGTGGTAAAATACAGTAAAAAATATGATCAATAAAATCTATTTCATTATAACAAAACACTGGCTGGACTGTTTGAATTCAATAGTATTGTTTAGAGACGATAGCAATTTAAACGTTTTCACGTTCAAATGCTCTAAGTGGAACGTTCAAAATGGAATTTCATTTTTATTCCACATTTATTTAAGAATTTAATACCTTGAAATGCTGATGCTGACGAGATATGTAACTAAACTACTAAATAAATTTTTATTTATTTAAAAAATAATATTAGCTCATTTATGCATTTAACAAGTAAATGTGCTTTTAAAAACTAAGACTAAAGAAGTCCAGTGAAGTTGCGTCTGATATAGGCAATCACGATGGAAATATTATTTCTGAATATTTTCATTTCTTCGCTCTGGCACCAAGGCCAAAGCCTGGCCTGGTTCGCCCCTTAACACGTAATGCCTCGAAAAATTAGGCTGAAGATGAGAAACGGAGTGCCTAAACACTAAATTCCCTCTGCCTATTCTGCTGTATGCGGGACACAGCGTGAAGCTGATATTTTTTATGTACTAAAAACAGTCTAAACTTAATACTGACTTAGTATACGTAAAGTAAAATTCTAGAGCATAGGCGCCACGTCGGCGCCGGAAATGGGTGGGAAGGTGGGTGAAACGCCTTGAAAATATCTTGTATGACGAAGCATTCAGTATAATAATAATATTTGAACTGCTATCGTCAATCTGCCTAGTGCGGCCACGTTATAAATCGTATAGATTTAAAATAATATTTAAAAAAACTCATTTGTTAGATTTACTTACCTTTTTTAAAAGAAGCATAGGTACAGTTTAATTTGACGTTGCTTCAAATGCTAAGAGTCAATGTAAAAATTAAATAAACACAACAAAAATATCTGTGAAACGATAACTTCTTTTTTGTAAATTTTTACTTTCATTTAACTTACTTATATAACTTTATTAATATTATAGATGCTATGGGATAGATCAAGCTAAATAAAAACATCATCAATATTTATATTTATGTATTTTATTTCTACAATTAATTAATTGTAGTTTCTAATATCAATAATACTAGCAAAATTCTTTAAACATTTACGATCGCAATAGAAATGTTCCGTGCATTATTCACCGCCGTTTGAAAGTTGGTATGCGGACATTGTCAAACATTTAATCAAACTTTAATTAAATTCCGTTGTTATATATTATTAAAAGCCAGTCATGATGCAGAGGCATAAATCTCGCAGGATTAAAAAGCGACAGGGTGGCTTCGATTCCCGTTCGAGGAAATGAAACATTTAATAATTTGATTTCTGTAAACCGCGGCGTTAAGCTCTGCTACTCAACAATGCCTTCAGAATTCCGCGAAGAGTAAGTAAAAAATAATTATAATCAAACAGAGTACAGACTACATACAAATTAATTAACGAATTTTATGTTTTATAGAATTTTGTAACAAAAAACGATTGACTTGTGAAATTTAATCTGCATACAACAGAGACTTTAATTAGTACAATGTAAGCTCCCATAAATAATTTTATACTTCCATAGTCTTTCCTTAAATTTTCAACTGTTACCTTCCAAAAAAAAATTTAAGTGCGTTATTTCTTTATATAGAAACATGTTATACATGTTTAGGGGTCGCGAAAAACATACATCGTCGTAATGGGTAAATATTTGACCGCATTTACTTACTTTCATGAACAGGAGAAATTCTCCGCAATTAGTTCTTATTTTTCAATACGTAAAGTCTAAATTAGCTTATTAATTTTTATAAATAACAATATAGCACCCCTAAGTAAGTCAGTGAGGCAAAAGTAGGGTCTCGGACCCCTTGTGAACTACGATCGATATTTAGCCCTATATAATATGTAATCAGATAAGAAAACTTATAAGGGATGCCATGGATATTTGGAATGAGTCCAGTGGCAAGCGTTGACCTTGAAGCTGTTATTACTTAACTTGGCTTATATGTTGATGGATAGATTCGAGTTTGTCTGGCATCGTGCCTTTTTGGTGAAATAATTTGTTATGTTAGAAGAACTTCTGATCATGCTTATATTATACAGAAGAAAAAGGCAAAGTTAGTAATGAATTTAATTGTATGAGGATAAGCTTACTGAGCTTCTGAAAAATTCTTATATAAATTAAATATGTAATGGTCGATATTTTATGAAATCTAACGAAATATATTTTGTAAAAAAAGTTTTATTTAAATGATCATATACTTTTATTAAATTAGTGAATCAATTTTACATTTTTATTGAAATTATTATAAGTATTAATTGTTGATTTTTAAATTTCCCATAACTAAACTACCATAAACCTAAGATAATTTAATTACTTTACAAAGCAGCAAATTCATAAGAAAGAGTCCAAAAGAGAAGCTTACCAAAATTAATACAGTAAGAGCCTTCACAAACGTTTACCTCCTTAATCATCTCTTATCTTCGTTTCGCAAGACTACAGCAAAAGTAAAATGAAGAGCTAAAACTTCAATTCCCCTTTTACTCTTGGAACTCCTGATTTTGGCAAACTTGGCTGTGTCTAGTGTCTGGAAGTTTTCCAGATGCGTCATACTTGGTTTTACTTTTATAATGTACTCGTAAGTGTGGGCTTATAAATGTTAGAGGTGATTTTTAGTCTGTAATTTTTATTTTTTATTTCGAATCTGTACAATTTAAATTTTTAACTGATAATTAAACTGCATACTACAAAATTGTATTAGTAGTATTTTTAATACACTCTATAATCTAATGAAATCCAATATATTTTTAAGAAATGTGTCATAGCGATAGCGAGACGCAGGCACAGTGCTTTTCTTTTTTAAATAATATAATTGTCTCCACTGTTTAATATATAATAGTGACATTTTCTTAAACACTTAAAGATATATTATAATAACATTTATGATGATTAACAACAATTCAAAAGAGATGCTATGAATAAAATAAATTAATTGTATCCTCAACATGTTTCTAATATTTATTTTAATTTACTTGATATAGACTTACTTATTATAAAAGTATAATAACTCACGTCCACTACAGTACAGTATAAAAAAGATTTTATCTTTTGTCTCTACAATAGAAAGTAACGAAGTAGATTTAAATCATGTTTAGAATGCGTCGCGNCAAAAGAGATGCTATGAATAAAATAAATTAATTCTATCCTCAACATGTTTCTAATATTTATTTTAATTTACTTGACATTACATAAAAACTTATAACCACGCCACCATCTTACTTATTATAAAAGTATAATAACTCACGTCCACTACAGTACAGTATAAAAAAGATTTTATCTTTTGTCTCTACAATAGAAAGTAACGAAGTAGATTTAAATCATGTTTAGAATGCGTCGCGTCGTACCGCAATAAAACTGCATTTTATGTATTCTTACCAAAACTTTATTATACTTCCTTGAGATTTATTAGTTTGTTCGTCTGCTTTCTATACTCTTTTATTCAAAAATTAGATTAGGTTTGGTAAAATTGTACTATGGTATATATCTTACAGTAAAACTGGATAATGAGAGAAATACTAATTTCGATTTAAAAATTTTGAATGAGAATCGAACCTACAATCTGTCGCGCTTATACTCGGACGCTTGTGCTCCCGTAAAAGCCACGACTAGGTTTTAATTTAGCAATAGTTTACATTTGTTATTTTATTTTGAAATGAAGGGAAATCATGTTTTACTTATTAAATTAATTCATAAGTTTTAATACTACATTACGGTTACGGTACTAAAAGACATGGAAAATAAATGAAATTTTCTCCGAGCGTACCGCATACGAACAAAATTTACATACTAAACAAGCGTAACTAGGAATGTCAAAAGCGTTTTCGACCAAACATGTCCTATGAATATTTATGGGAATAATTTTTGTTTCTTTTTTTTCTAGGTATTATATGAGCTATTGTTTGGAATATAAAAAAAATGTTTCAAACAATATAGAAATCTTTTTTTTTCTGAACTTTATTTTATTTATAAAAAAGATGTAGTGTAGTGTATCATCAAAATACAGTGAGAGGAATTCTTCTAACCAACTTTACAACACTAGCAAATGTGGCATTTACTGTTTGCTACTAAAAGCTTCGCTATTATTTTAATGTATTAAATTATTAAATACGATAGACTTAAACGCGGCTTCGCCCGCTTAAACTTATTTTTATATATTTTTTAAGTATACTTTTATATAAAAAGTATTCTATGTCATTTCTAATCCCTCAATCAAATGATATATTTACAAAGTTTCATCGAGTTAGTAGTTTTGGCATGAAGGCGTAACAAACAAACTTACCTTCACATTTATAGTATTAGTATAATAAGGTGATTAATTAAAACCTTTCATAATTAAATAATTAATTCTCGAGCCACTTGAACTACGAGGATATTTTATGAATGAAAAAAAATACTACTTACTTTATTCATCCACTTAAGTCGATCTCTCGTCGTAGTCGTCAGACGTATTCTCAGCCATTTAAAACATAAAGATAAAAATAAACAAGCCATGGTAATATTAACAGCACTATGTAAATATCGATCCGTAGTCCTGTAGGATATCGCGGGCGGCACAGTTAGTTCGCTTCCGCGCCGCAGCTAGCGCATACGTCGCGTTCCATGTTTAAAATACTCCCGAAGTTGAAGGTGTTTTTTTTTAAAATTGTGCTGAGATCGAATATATTGTTGTGTTTATAATCTGTGTTTAGTGAAGTTTTTAGTGCTAAATGTTTGTTTGATTGGATATTTAAAATTTGTGAAATCTTTTTTTGTTTTAACGAAATTAGAATTAAAGTAAATTTTTAAAATTTTACATTATCGACATTAAATATCTTCTAATTATTTTAGACGGCTTAGAAAGATTTATTTGTGACTGAAAAGCAAACGGTTGTTAGACGTAAAAGGGTGTTAATCGCTACATTTAGCACCTGAATTTTTATTGATGGCATTCGATACGGAAGCCCTATGCTGATTGTAACGTTCACAATACAATTAGTGGATAATTTGGGCAGTAAATTCTGTAATTCAATATTCAGTTTTCATCTATTGTATAGCTACGTAAATTGACAATTTTAATGAATAATCATTTTTTTTACAAACGACAAGATTTTCAATTTTGTTAATAAATATTTTTCTTTATCACGTTGATTTAGTTACATATTGTAATTATACAATTCATGTATAATTTAATAGATACATATTTCTTTAATAAATTAATATTATTATATTAATAAATTTATTAAGAAGAACTCACATGCATATTTGTAGCTTATTCTATTTTTTTTTCAAATATTATTCATAACTACAAATCAAACCTAAAATATTTTTTCCAACGTACATATATTAAGCGATGTAAGGTAAAATTTACGACAAAATCTTCCTCGCCAACAGTTTCGTGATGCGAGTGTTAACACGAATTTTCGCTACGGTGATTTATTATCTGTGCTGTGGGAATATAGCGCGGTAAATCCGACTTAGGTTAAGTTAATTAGAACTTGAGATGAGAGGAAAAGGTAAAGTTGAATTAGAGGGAGCGCTGTTGGGAAATTAGATATGGAACTTTTTATACTTATAAAATCTTAAGGTTGGTACTTAGTAATACACTTACTTTACTTGTTAATCTAATTAATTATCTATATAATAAAAACTGGGTATTTTTCTACGGTAACATACATAAAAATTGGCACGGATTCAACATTATAGTTAGCTAGTTATATAGTTTTAAGAATTTACATTTTCTGAGTTACATTCGATTTACAGTTCACATAGTTAGTGAACTAACTGGAAACTTTTTAGCATTTGCAGGGTTGTTAAAACTTATTTTAAATTTACATACTGTCTGCTGACTGCTATATGTAAAAACCGCCGATAAACTAAAATCGTATAAGTATTTCAATAAATTCACACTTTTCAAATTTAATTTAATCATTAGATTTTTAGTAAAGGGTTGCTTAACATTTTGCCTTAAAAATCGCTTACACAATATATCGCTAAATCTATAGAAAGTAAGATAAAAATAACATAGTTTAAGTGTAAAGTAGTGTCTGTGCTTTATTCAAATCAATCCAAATCAAAATATACAATCTCATATAGTAAGTTAGTTCCCGACAGCGTACATTTTATATATTATAGATAAAACTGATGCTTTTAAAAAAAAGCCAACAAACTTGTTGTGTAACAAACAAGCCAAACTTTTCTCATTATGGACGGACGTAACTCTGCCCCAGTAAACCCACACGATTGATTGAAATAAAATTACACTTTTTAAAGAAGAAAACTTGTAATAACTTCAGTAAAAAGTTCATAGGTTCTTTTAAAGTACTTTTTGTAATATATATTTAAAATAAATTTAGTCTGTTAATACCTTCATGTTTATATGTACAAAATATTCAATTACATATTCAATTATATAATAGAGATAATAAAAATGAACTGATAGACTTAAATATGAATTAAGATAAAGCGTTGATTGACTGTAGTCTATAACTTTATAAAATTTTATTTACTTAAATTTACGTTGTAGTAAAAATTTAAATTATTTTACAAACCTATTTTTTGATAGATTCTATTGTATACTTTCATTATTGTTACTATATACTACTAGAATATATCCACAAACTCACTATAAAGAACAAATATAATTATTGCAATACTAATAAACAACCTCGCTAATATCTTCAGTTCAATTCTTTATTTATGGCGGGCGTGCCAGTTGAGCACTAACCACTTCGCCAATGTCACGTTGTATGGAGAACACACACTAATATCTTCACACTTGACACGTCATGCTGGCCTTAAAATCAATTTGAATAGATGCATCAGTCGATGGTATTCTATAATTCATAAGCACGAGTTACATAATGAATAATTGTTACGTGACATAAGTACAAACGGACATACATACAAAGTGCCGTCCAAAAAAGACGGATGCCACATCCGAGACATGCCCAAACCCGTAGTGTTAATCTTTGATCTATTCTTGGTGTTAAATGGAGCGCACCATTATTAGGGATTGATTGCGTATGAAACGATTGAACGAGCAAATGACAAATGTATTGT
The DNA here is from genome assembly GCA_036379175.1 of Heliconius cydno galanthus. Classification (NCBI taxonomy): domain Eukaryota; kingdom Metazoa; phylum Arthropoda; class Insecta; order Lepidoptera; family Nymphalidae; genus Heliconius; species Heliconius cydno. Next base: position 801,329 of record JAKRZM010000265.1, read on the forward strand.
TTATAAAGGTTTAAATTCATTAAAATTAAGCTATAAAAACAAAATAAATAATAACTTAAATAGTAAGTTAAACAATAACTTTAGAAAACATCTCAAAGGCCGGCAACGCACTCATAGCTCCTCTGGTGCTGCAAGGGGTCGTGGGCGGCGGTGATCACCATCAGGTGACCTGAACGCTCGTTTGCCTTTTCCTTTTTCCATAAAAAAAAGTAAATCGCAAATTATGCATATTGCTTATAATGTAATACCCATATACAGACTAACGCACATATCATTACTCTTACATTTATGCAAAAATCGTGTCTCTCAATTTTCTTTGTAATTGGTTTATGTTCTAAATATCTAGAATATATAAGTGCTATCTATCTTAATGTCTTTTTGGGAATTACCTAAATTCCCTAAAAGACATTTGTATATGTTTAAAACTCGTGTAATTGCAAGTTGTGTTAAACTTTGATCTATTTTTGACGCCAAATGGAGTGTGCCACTGTTACACAGATTGATCGCTTAGGAAAGAACAAACAGTGTGTAGCTTGTTTGTAAAACTAAGTGTCTAGGGTGGCCTTTACACTCTCCTCTTTCTCTATTTATAGAAAATTTGGAAAAGCTTATAAAATCTATTTAAGCTGTTTTTTTCACAGCTTTACGCAGTATCTCAGGGTAGACAGATGGAACCTAGTGTTAAGACAAAGCTTACGCAGAGGTTTTTCCATCAGATAATGAAAGTTGGACTCATGAGAAATCAATAAGGGGGCGTTCCTCTTTAAAACATTATCATATAACATATTTAATCTTATGTTGTTGCTATTTAATAAAAAATATACTAAAAATGAACCAATGAACTGTGTAAACCTTATTTTTACAATATGTGATTTTATATGTTAACATATTATGATAAAATTTTATGTAAACCCATTTTGATGACTGTTATCACGCTATACGTTAAGAAAGTTATATAACTCCAGCACTAAATTGGAACATCACAGGCGGGCATGAAATTGCTTTGTGCTTGTTCTTTTTACTCTCCTTTCAAGTTGGAAATTATTCTTAGAATTATTTCAAATACAAGTTACGTTTCCTATATATAATATATTTGCAAGTTAGTTTTCATGTAACATCTACAGTTTAAGTAATTTCATAACAAATTAAAATACCCACCCTTTACGGCGTTAATATTAGTAAGAATTTTGTTTTAGCTCAAATAAATTATATATATACTTATAGTTTAAGCATTTCATCGTAACTGTTCATATGTTTTGGGAAACATTTTATTTTGTATTTTATATATTTTAAACATCTTTGCTTATATTGCTGGGTACGATTATACTTCTATTCCAATCAAAGATTTTACTATTATTCGAATTATTTTTTTTAAATTATGTAGAGCAACAAATATTATTAAATTACCTAGGTTAAAGCATTGGTTTGAAATTATTTAGAAATAATATTTTCTTTTATTCTTCATATTCAATTAACTAACGAATTCAACTAACTTAAAATTAAATTTAAATCTATGCTGAAATTGTAGTTATTTCAAATTAACAGAAGAGCAAAATGATACTCGCGACATCCGGTCGAAATTAACGGTGCGTTCATTTGTAACATATTTTATTAGGTCTGTTGAAACTTTAGCATTTATATTTAAAGTGTTGTATTAGATTACTTTGAAAATATTTTCAGTTTATTTACTATTATTATAATCCCTTCAGTTGAAACTCCCCTCATTTACAGTTCTGTCTGATTAAATTCTTTGTATATCCACGCGTCCATTAATTATTATTAAGTAAAAAATAATTTATAAGTGTAAATATTATGAAGAAGTAATCTTTCACAGCATCCTCTCTCGCTTTATTACTTTAACTGCGGCCGAGTGCAATATAAATAAGGAAGCTTCCAACTGAACAATTCATTGCTGCGAACAGTTTAATTAGACAGAACTTGGTAATGAACGTACTTGTTTGTGCCTCCTATACACTATTTACACTTGGCCACAAATTCAAATTTCTATATGAAAATTAATAACTTTATACTAATAAGTATTATTAAGCAATATATTCAAATTGCGATTACTACTTGATAAGATTTTAAAATTTGATATTTTATACAAACTTAATATATTTGTATAGAAATAGTAACAAAACGTTATTGTCTTTTTTTGTAACCAATCATTTTTACTTTTCATGGGGCTTAGATGATAAAAAATTCAAGCGACAATTTCAAACCAGCACTCTGAAATTAAATTTGATTCATGCGTATTTTATTGTCCACTTTGAAAGTTTCCTCCTGAACGTGTCCATCATTTATTTTTCCACGTCCACCCTCTAAGTGTTACCCGATATAGAAAGTTCTGGATATTCGTGGCGTCCCCTCGTGTCATGAGTCAGGCAAATTACGGCATTTGTGATTAATGCGATCTATTCCTGGGTATTCCTTCAGTTCTCTTTGCATTGTTCTTCGCCTTCCTTCATGAAATATAACTATTAAAAACTTTTATTTTTCTTGTGAAGCTTATAACAAAAATCGATATATTAAAATGTTTTAAACATTTTGTTGTATTACTTTAGCATAGTTTTCATATTAAATAATTTATTATATACCTTCATTTCCTTTAAAAGTGAAAAAATAATCGAAAATAAGTGATCAATGAGTGAAAAGTGCTTTATTAAATATAAACTATGAACTAAATTTTTTTGAGAAGTAATCCACTTTACACTACTTATAACGAAAGCCGTCACAATGGCCTACCTACATACCTGTATGGATATGTGTGAGTATCAATACCTACTTAAAAATTAATCTATTTGTGCGAATGACTTATATTAACAACCTAGTAATTTTCTTAACTACCTAATTACTAATTAAAATATGTCTCTATTTTTTTTGTTTTTTAGACAAATATAATATTTCATTTAAATGAACGTGAAATGCATCATATAAATTCTATTAATATACTCATACCAACATATATTATTACTTGGTATTCAGCTTGTCTTGATAACATTGTTACAATGCGGTCAGCTTCAGAATGTAACCAAGTACGACATGACTCCTAATACAGATGTATAGTCTAAGGTTATATGTCAAGTGGAATGATTTTACATTACTGCGGTTTCGTATAATCTTGTACTATGTAAACAATACGAAATGTCATATTAAACTTAGGTATTACGTAGATATATTATATTACATGTAGTAATTTAAATCTTGAATCATATGTAACTTTGAGTACTTTTATAAAATGATCTTTTTTTTATATGGCGGGGTAGGCAGAAGTAATCTAGTGTTAAGACAATCCATTTCCCCCCTTACCGCCGATTTTTTGAAGCATTGTGTGTGTGTAGAATTCAATGTCACGCCTTTAGCTTGGTACCGGAGCGAAGAAATAAAAAAATAATAATAAATTATCCTGTGTGGGAATTGAACTCACAACCGTCGGCCTCCAAAATTATAAAAAAATATCATATTAGAAAAGTGGAAAAAAATATTATATTAAGGAAATTGCGTTTTTGCGTTATAGGTTCGCGCCATGGAGCAGCGGCTTTGCGAGTGGCCAGCTGGCGCTGAGGGTGCGCCAAAAGCCATCTCAAGACTTGAAGGCCAAATAGAAGAACAGGTACGCAATTATATAGTTCATAATTCTGAAACCTTAAGATTGTGAAAAATCTAACTACAACCCAACCCAAAGAGAAACGGTTTGTAATTTATTGCGTAAAAGCTTATGTAACTTTGACTTGAAAATGTCTATTTTATTTTTAGTATGCTTTAGGGAACAATTTTGTTTACGAAGTTTAAAAGGCTTTCTACTTTCTGGATTTCTACTTTTTGAAGGATAATTATAAATTGTATTTTGTCATTCTTTATGATTAAACGTCGTTCATAGGTAAAAATATTCTTTTACTCATATTTTTAAAAAATCACAAACAACAACAACAAAGTCGAATTTTATAAGTCATATATTTTTTTTTTTTTTTTAATAAAAATTCACCTGTATAAATTGAATGCATTGATAAAATTGTGAGGTAATATCGGTCCTAGCCATGGCGTCATTGACTGATACGTCATTACGTAACGTCACTATGACGTTTATAACGTTACTTTAAGCTTTATTAGAGGACGTTGTTTTTGTTTATGTTTGACTTCATGTTACGTTTTTTATATTTTCTTGAAAGAAAATATGTTTCATTTAAGTTTATTTTTGTTTCCTATATTAATAATTATACTAGGGAAAGATTCTTAGCATAAACTACTGTAAAATAATACAAAATATAAATTAGAAAATGCAGGTATATATTTTTTTAATTTCAGCTATGGTACATTATATAAATAAATATTTGAATTATTATCGAATGTGTCTATAACATATTCAATATTTTTTTAACATACAATTTAATTTTATAATACATAGCGATTAATATCTAATCCGAGCGGACAAAAATTCAAAATCAAAACATTATTAAATAAAACAATAGATCATTAACACTAATTTCTTTCAGAAGCAGCTGCGACTCCAAGACGCGAAACAAGTGGAAGCAAAAGCCGCCCGCATAAAGGAGTGGGTGACGAACAAGCTCCGTGAACTCGAACAACAGAACCAACAATTAAGAGAACAAAACGATCGCTGTAATCAACAGCTTGAGTTATTAAGAAACCACATAGCAGCTCAAGGAAGCAGAAATTGTGCTGTAAGTACAAAATGCATATAATAAATAATAAGATCTCATTCCCATATACATATAATAATTGAAAATACCATTCCATGTAGGAAATTATTATTTATAAGCAAATATAAGATCTAGAATTAAAACCTTTATTAGCAGTTCCTACCCTCTCGGGGGAGTTTGTCCCTTGAAGTGAGATCTGAGGACACTCGAGCCTCATCAAGCCTATTGGCAAACAATCGTCGTCGCTCAGAGAGCTTAGAAGGCCCCCAGGTAGATTTTAGAAGAATTTTTGTTGTTCATGTGCTCTTTATTTATTTATCAGCACTACCTGTTTATTTGTAATGCTATTTTAATTCACTTTTACAGATTATTTTATATTTTGTTACTATATATTCTATAGACCGAATATATACTGCAGTGTGTGAAAATAAATTACTTTATAGCCTTATAGGCTTAGTGTGTGTAATAGCTATTTTATTTAGAGGCACTGAAATTTACTATAATCTTATATTAAATAATAAGTTTTATTTCTTATTGTAATCTAAATAATTTAAATTATTTTGTTTCATAAGGTCTTATACTGTGACAAACCGTATAAACATTGCATGAAAATTATCCAATAATCAATCTTTTATTTATTTCATAGTATTTTTTTTATAAGCACAATCTATTTTATTATATCTCTAGATTCACAGCATTGCATTTCTATTTAGGATTTTTTATTTCAGCCTTCAGTGTGTAGTTTAAAATATCTAAATTGCTAAATTGTATATTGTTAGAAAATCTTTTCTTAATTTTGCTTGATATTTTTTTTAAGTTTACACTAAGTACATTTTAAATCAAGCAATATAAAAATTCAAAATTATTTATTTAAATTTTAATTACTAATTTAAATTTTTATAAATAAATTAAACTTTCTTAATTTGTAAAGTAAATAATATAATTCCCTTATTCATACAGTTTGTATACAATTTTAACACTAAAAATCTAATACACAGGAGGTAACACTGAAAAAATACAAGGACTTAACAAGAATAAAGGTATTGAAATAAAAATTACAATTTATAATAGATGGTGCTAGTACATAGAATTAATATGTTAATTATTATTTTGATTTATTTTACTTATTGAGGTTGTCGTGGTGCAGGTGCACATGCATGCGACTGTATACGCGACGGTTGTGGGTTCGATTCCCACTCGAGGAAATGAAATATTTAATATTTTCATTTCCTCGCTCTGGTAACTAAGTAAAGCACGGCGTTGAGTTCCGCCACTCAACACAATACCTCAAATCGACTGAAGATAAAAAAAACAATTTAATTTATTTAATGATGATGCTTTTCTTTCGTTTCAGTTGCCAATTGTTTCGTCGGAACCCCATTACAGTACACCGGTGAGGCATCGAAGAAATTTATCAATAGGTACTACTAATTTGACTCAGACTAGTGCCAACAGTCAATTGAATACTATGAACAAGACCATGGATGAAAGGACGACGGCCAGTCTTCTAGCAGATGATTTAGCTGTATGTTTGTTTTGATTTATAATAAACCTACATAGTTTTACTTTGACTTGAAGATTTTTTAATGTAGTTCTCAGCTTTTTGTCAATATAGGAATATGGAAGTAATTATAATTTCGCCACATTGATATGAAATTCGTGTTTTATTATAAAAAATATGAACCATAAATAATACTTTTCATATGATGTATTGTTATTTTTGCATATAAGTTTTTCTTTGTCACTTTACTAAGTATATTAGGTAACACAGGGTCATCAAATATATTAAGTATATGTATGAAACCCTATGAATTTTATTAAGAAAATTATTATGATCTCTTACAGTATTTCTAATCAATTTCATTGAAGACAAAAGAAACAATAAAAATAGTAATAAAAATTAATAATATGTTTTGTTAAAGGCTGCAGTAGAAAATTTGGTAGTTCTACCAACAACGCCGAACACGTCGACCGACGGTGATACGACACACGACTACGCTGAAATATACACACCTAGTAGAGGTTAGTAATTTATATTTATAAAAACTATATATACAGGAGTTTCCCTAGATGTTCTGTGTGATACAAACTTTTAACGTTGTTGTCTGTCTGTCTTTCTGTCCTTCTATCAGTACCATCTATCTCATGATCGTGTGGAGTTATCGAATTAAAATTAATATCGAATATCCACGTCTGTGGTTCCTTAGAGCATAGAAAATGTTAAGATTTGAAGTCAACCTTATCAAAAAATTACGAAAAAAGTTTGAATGTTGAAAATTTATATGTATATCATAAAAAACTCACTTTATACTTATTTTGTTCATTTGATACAAAATGACATATGCCACGACCTTAATTAATAATTAATAACAATAATACATGAAAACATGTTTTTCCATTTATTTTCCAGAACGAACCCCGGCATGGCAAGGTGTGAATGTAATAGTACAAGGCAACAGTCGTGGCGGGTCTTCAACTGGAGACAGTTCGACATCAGAACAGCCGAGGCCCCCCACTCCGCCCTTACACAGATTCCCCAGCTGGGAGGCCAAGATATATCAGGTTAGTTTGAAGTTATTTTGTGAATAGTAGTAGTAGTGTATAATAGTGCAAGGCAACATTCGTGGCAGGTTACCGACTGGGGTTCTGGGGGACTGGGTTTCCATATCAGAACAAATGACTCCTCCCTGTAGAAATTATGGTGACTCGCTACTGTATAATATATTTTACTAGCGTCACTAACGCGGCTTACCACGCTTAAACTTATTGTTATACTATAGTCCAATTACACTAAATCTTTACATTAATTATAGACTGGGTGTTACTCTCACATATAAGCTACAATCACAGTAAAATTTCATCTAAATTTGTTCAGCAGTTTTTACGTGAAAGTCGAGAAAACATCAATCCTAATAAACTTTCAGATTTGTAATATTATTTTAATATTAATAAGATAATTTACTAAGTAAAATAATTTCATTTCCACTAGGTAGCAGACGACGGTCTCCAACAGTCAGTAGAGGAGGAGCTGAGTCCGCCGCCATGTCCGCGGACTATGCACGAGTCGACGAGCTACCAGGATATCTCTGTGCCTGTATATGCTACTGTTAAGGGGGTGATTATTGTTTGTTTTTGTTTATTTTCACTTAGAATAGTAATAGTGTTATAGATCAAGAAATATTTTTTTGCAAAGTTTATAGTATAATACTTATTTTTTAATTTTTAATTACATATTTTTAAGCCAGTTTGTTAAGCCAATTAAATGTTTATAAACTATTGAATAAAAGACCTAAAGTTGTCGTTCTGATACATTCTTATCAATTTCAATATGAAAGTGGGATCTAAGTTTTCTTAAATAAACAAATTTAATGAATGGGGATAAAGGGTGAATCTACAAATTAAATTTGTGTCCACAATCGATAATGAAATTAATATATTTTTCAAATCTTTTAGAGAGCCAGTCAAATTAGATCGATGCCTTTTACGGGGGATTCTTCGGACGACTCGTCGGATGGAGAAGAATCTATGGGTGTCACTGTTCATAATACGCCACATCATAATCCTCTATATGGTATGTTTTTATGCTACTATAGGTTAATGTGTAAATTAAAAATGTAGATTTTTTACTACTGTTGCAATATAGAATTAATATTTTCTACATATAATTGTTAAGAATTTTACTACGTCTAGAGAGAATGTTTACATTATAAACTATATATTTACCTTTTTAGTCATTTTAGTTTAGAAATAATCATTAATGAAGGAGTAGGATGACATTACATTAGAACTTTCCATCCTCGCGCATTATATAAAAGTATTTTTCTAACGATAAATGTATTTTAGGTCAAACCTCCCAAATGCCAATCAACAATATCAATCTAACAAGCGTGCTCCCGGCCTCCATACAACAAACCTCAGGCCCTCACGGTCTGGTGCTAAACAGTACGAACGGACAGTGCAGTTCATCAGATACCAGTTTAAGTGCAAGCAGTCCTTCCAAGAGTGTGAAGACCAGCTCCAGTTTGAGTCCAGCCAAAAGATCTAGCAGTGGGTCGCCGAGTAAACAAAGTAAAACTAGAGGTTTGTATTGAAACATTTATTGCCAAGATACACATTTATTTACATACATTTTTTGTCAGGATTTTTTTGATTTTGGTTTATTACAGTTCCATTCATTATGATGATAACAAAACGAAAATTCTTAATGAATAGCAATATAAGTAATTTTCATTTCATCACATGCAATAGTGTTCAGATCCACTCGAATAGTACTTTGTTAATAGAAAATAGAATCATTGAATTCAAATGAATGATTGAACTTTTTAGTATAACATCTAAAATGCTAGCTGTTTAGTTTAAGAGATATTAAATGGATAATGAATTATATTATGCATAAATATATAATATACACACACAATATGAAGGTACAAATGGTTAGTACTTGGTGGTATATTCAATTTAATTTTATATATGGTTTCTTTACATATATGTACTCATAGTATGGGACTTCACTGTGAAAATATATTATGTAAGCCATTTCCAGGCATTTGAATTGACATTAATACAAGTTGAAGTGCCCAAAATCGGTCACACTAACTTGTCTATTTGTTCATTCGCTCACTATGAAATTCTTACTTTTTTCGATTTGGGCATGCGAATAAACATAATATGTTTATACTCATTCAACCATCCATTCACTCAATTCACCACTTATTCATTAACTCATTCGTTCCAGACACGTCCTTCGAATCAGGCATGTCGGACGACTACGCGATCCCCCCGGACGCGGTGTCATGCGAGAGCGGAGCGCTGGGCGCGCGGGACTCCCCGCGCCGACACGACGCACTAGAGAAGAGCGGGCACCTGGCCAAGCTGGGTGGCAAGTTGAAGACTTGGAGGAAGAGATGGTTAGTGGGAATATCGTAATTTTTTTTCACAAATTTCTTTAAACTTTTTGACCTGGATAAAATCCTTAATGCATCTAATTAAATTTTTATTTAGGCTTATTAATAAAATCAAACTTTAATTTAATAAAAACAGAACAACAACTTAATGGTTATGTGACAACTACATTGGAACAAGCAAAATAATGTAAAAATGACGGTGTAAAATTTTAAGTCGCTTAAATTAAAAAGATATACAAAGAATATTCAGTAAATTTAATGTTTTTTTACAAATTTACTAAAACTTAGTCTTTCTTTTTAAACGTACTCGAGTAACGAACTCCTTAAATATATTTAACCAATAATTCTTAATTATTACTATAATACTTACTTACATTATAAAACACTTTTCTACTAAATTTAATTTCACCAGGTTTGTCCTCAAAAACGGCACGCTATCCTACTGGAAGTCCCAATCAGAAGTTAATAGGAAACCTCAAGGCCAAATCGGTTTGGGTGAAGCTTGTAAAATATCACGAAACGAAGGTGCAGCCACATTTGAAATATTCACCGGCAGTCGGACTTATTATCTGACAGCTGATAGCATTGCCACCATGGAGGATTGGATTAGAGTTTTACAGGTAAATTATTTATATCTTCATATAATGATTATTATTATTCCTTTATTTATTACTTGATTATTACTGTTACCCAGCTGCAAGCCTAGACCCGAGTCCCACAGGGAACACCCTGTTCCTGACTACCTCCTATTCACGTAGACACGCAGTGCTTTCGAATTCTTAGGGGTGAGGTACCCTCTTTCTTCCTCCTGTCCTCCTTCCCGGTGTCGTTATGAAATAGGGCAACAGTAATCTCACGTTCGAGAAAAGTGATTGATAATTTAAACAAACCCAGTGAAATTATTACAAATTCATTTACTTCTTAATAAAAGATCCCTAGTCGGAAATGCTGGGTATATTGTCCTGTGGTACCGTGGTACTTAAGAAACAGCCGATTTTTTAAATTTAAAATTGATACAAAATATGTAACGAGAAAACCAGCGAGAATAATAAGCATATGAATAAATCAATCATCACCTGATTTCAATAACTCAATCGCCGTCATTTCATTTATGTTTCCTTGAAAATTTTAAATAATTTATTCCATTGAGTGGAAATCGAACCCACAACTATTATATTTACAATTACAGTATGTACCACTACACCACGAAAACCGTAAAATTATTAATTATTACAAATTTCTTTATAAATATATTACAGAACGTCCAAAGGCGAAACGCAACAAAATTACTACTAAGCAAAGAAGACAACAAGCCTACAATACAAGGTTGGCTCACTAAAGTTAAAAATGGACACGCCAAGAAAAGTTGGTGTGTTTTACTTGGCAAGATGTTCCTGTATTTTAAGACTCCTGGTGACCAGGTGATTTTATAATTGATAGTTATTATTTATTAAATATTTTATTGAGAACATTGACAAATTTTCGCATACTGTTGATAAGTGTCAACTCGAAGGTTTTTAGCTTGAACCTTTTCGAGAGACTATTTATTAGTAATGTAGATGTTCAATCTTGTTAGAAAAAGTACTTTCATGTATCAAAAAGATGTGAGATAAAGAAATTTGAAAAAAAAAAGTCGAATTTCCAGCAAAAACCTTTTTTGAAATATGTTTTATATGTAAGGAATTTGGTTCTTTTGAAATTTTAATTAGTATTTGAAGTTTGAATAAAACTCTTTTACTCGAATATTTTATTTTCCAAAATAAATATACACATAAATTCTTACATTTTTCAGAACCCAACTGGCCAAATAAACATGAGGGACGCGCGAGTGGAAGACGTAGAACACGTGTCCGATTCGGATTCAGAGGAAAAGAACGATGATTCTAGAAACCTTACCGTCGCCATATATCCTCAGCATCAGGTCACTGGGGTCAGTGTTATGATTTTTTTGTGTATAATAATGTAAAATTGTGAGTGAGTGAATATTAACTAAGAAAAATAATAGTAAAAAACTTAAGACTCATTTCATGTCACCTCATTTTAGAGAGTAAATGCGACAAGGACTCGTAGCTCTATCACTTGATTATTAATACAATTTTTAAATTGACAATGAGCTTATCATATACAATTTTAAATATAAATAGCAGTTACTGACACTAATATCTTTAAATCAAATTTCCTTCCAGGGCCCAACCTACTTACTATTCGAGAGCAAATCCGACAAGGACTCGTGGCTATATCACTTAACAGTGGTAAGCGGTGGTGGACTCAGTCAAGGGACACATTTTGAGCAATTAGTACAGAAACTTATGGAAACCGATGGCGATCCTAGTAAGTTGTTTTGTGATTGTTGGTGTTTTTATATATAGAATGGCATTTTAACTCTTCTCTAATATTTTGATGAGTATATTACTTTTCTTTTGTTTAGACAGTACTGAACTAGGCATGGCCTTCAGCCATAATATATAAAAAAATATTTTTAATATATAGATTCCCTGTTGTAATCGTCGTTGGCGCAAAGGCGCAAGTGTGCGATGAAGCGCCACTCGAAGGAATAAAATATTTAATATTTTCATTTGAAACTAAAAAATAACAATAATGATCCTGTGGATTCCACATATAAAAGAATCCACAGGATTCCCACGCTTCTTTTATATACCTCATGTAAAGTCGGTACATTACTGTAAGTATGTATTTGACACACTATACCCCACTTAATAGTCAGATACTTTTCAATTCTTTCTATGGTGGCTTTTTAAAATCAACCTCTTAAAGATTTCTTATAAAAGATTGTTAATAAAGTAGTTTTCTTTACAGATTGTGTATTATGGAGGCATCCAACATTATTATATTCCAAAGAAAATATAACGTCTCCTTTAACATCACTCAATTCTGAAGCGTTGCAAGCAGAAGCCTTAAAATTATTTAAGGTAATATAAAGTGAAGAAAACTAAATTAATAAAATATATATTTTATAAATAAAAAAATATGTTAACTAATACTAAAATAATTTACTAAAATATTTTTTGTTATGTACGTGAAGTGTATTACAAAGTCATTACTGTAATTAATATAAGCATGGACGTAAAAATAAGGATATGTGGATCGTTTTCTAAACAAATCATTTTAATTCAATTATATTATTTATTTGCCCTTCGACTCTATTGTGTACGATCTTCAGCATCCTCAATGGTTAGTCTACTGGCTCTTATGTCCTCACAGCATCACAACATCCATCGCTTCTTCGGGCGTCCGAGTGGTTTAACTCCAGGGACAGACATAGCAAGCACTTCTATCCGACATAGTTCTAGGAACTAACCGGTGTACACATTACGTGTTACGAAAATTAAGTGGCAGATGCCACCATGCTTTGAGGAGTTCAAATTTTGATATGTTTCTAATCTATTAAAAATAGCAAATGTTTGGTTTCCAGTGCGTCCAACTGTTCATGTCGGTGGCAGTGGAGCACGCGGGCATCGACTACCACGTGGTGCTAGCGCAAAACGCGCTGCAGCAGTGCCTGGAGGTGGCGGAGTTGCAGGACGAGCTGGTGTCGGCGCTGTGCAAGCAGAGCGCGCCGCACCACTCCAAGCACGGCGTGCAGGTACCGCGGAGACACCCGCGCGCTGTGAGTGCTTCTTGCGTACTGGCTTGCCACGTAGGGCCGCCCTGAACTTAGCTGTGGATAGTTGCGCCATATTCAATTTTTTGTTTTTTTTAGTTGGGATTATTTTCTTATTGAGTTAACAATGCTGAGTTTGCTCTAACTTCAGGACGGTCACGACTCTAACCGTAATGTACTTTTAATGTTAGGGTCTAGGGATGGGACTGGAGTTGATTAGTTTTTTTTTAATTGATTAAACTGATAAAAAGACGAGTAGTTACTCAAGATAATTCAACTCGAAATTCCATTTAACTCAGAATTATTTAACTCCATTTCAACTCGACTTTACTGGGATCATATTTTGTCCCATTTATATCGCATATATTCTTTTTACACCATTTTTGTTATGTTTATTTGAGTCGCAAATTTTTCTTAATCAATTAATCATACAACAGAAATTGTTGACGTTGAATACTAATAATAAATATAAATATCGACAGAGATATATCTTATGATACTTCACAACATCCAATCATCATCTATCAAGTAAACTCCAAATGATATCCTATACATCTTGCTATTACTTGATTTCAAAGTAATGTAATATAAATTTGTAAATAAATAACTTTATTGCACAGACATTAATGTTGGAGTAAATTGTTACTATGTATTGTAAATTAAAATATAATCTTCTTGTAATTTAATATCAATATACATTTGATGCTATATAAAAGTATAAATGCTTATCAAAATAAAACAAAAATAATAAAAAGAAACGATATTTTTCAAAGTCAAAATAATGCCTGATTATAAATACGACTTTACTTTTATCCTTTGATCCATTTAGTGGATAACAGAAATCTTAATAAAAAAATCAACTTGACGCTGTATCCCGCATACANCTTTATTTATTACTTGATTATTACTGTTACCCAGCTGCAAGCCTAGACCCGAGTCCCACAGGGAACACCCTGTTCCTGACTACCTCCTATTCACGTAGACACGCAGTGCTTTCGAATTCTTAGGGGTGAGGTACCCTCTTTCTTCCTCCTGTCCTCCTTCCCGGTGTCGTTATGAAATAGGGCAACAGTAATCTCACGTTCGAGAAAAGTGATTGATAATTTAAACAAACCCAGTGAAATTATTACAAATTCATTTACTTCTTAATAAAAGATCCCTAGTCGGAAATGCTGGGTATATTGTCCTGTGGTACCGTGGTACTTAAGAAACAGCCGATTTTTTAAATTTAAAATTGATACAAAATATGTAACGAGAAAACCAGCGAGAATAATAAGCATATGAATAAATCAATCATCACCTGATTTCAATAACTCAATCGCCGTCATTTCATTTATGTTTCCTTGAAAATTTTAAATAATTTATTCCATTGAGTGGAAATCGAACCCACAACTATTATATTTACAATTACAGTATGTACCACTACACCACGAAAAAAAATTATTAATTATTACAAATTACTTTATAAATATATTACAGAACGTCCAAAGGCGAAACGCAACAAAATTACTACTAAGCAAAGAAGACAACAAGCCTACAATACAAGGTTGGCTCACTAAAGTTAAAAATGGACACGCCAAGAAAAGTTGGTGTGTTTTACTTGGCAAGATGTTCCTGTATTTTAAGACTCCTGGTGACCAGGTGATTTTATAATTGATAGTTATTATTTATTAAATATTTTATTGTTATACTGTCGATAAGTGTCAACTCGAAGGTTTTTAGCTTGAACCTTTTCGAGAGACTATTTATTAGTATTTTTATGTAGTATTTATTAGTATGTAGATGTTTAAATCTGGTTAGAAAAAGTACTGTCATGTATCAAAAAGATGTGAGGTAAAGAAATTTAAAAAAAATGTCGAATTTCCAGCATAAACCTTTTTTTGAAATATGTTTTTTATGTAAGGATTTTGAAATTTTAATGAGTATTTGAAGTTTAAATAAAACTCTTTACCTCGAATATTTTATTTTCCAAAATAAATATATACATAAATTCTTACATTTTTCAGAACCCAACTGGCCAAATAAACATGAGGGACGCGCGAGTGGAAGACGTGGAACACGTGTCCGATTCGGATTCAGAGGAAAAGAACGATGATTCTCGAAACCTTACCGTGGCCATATATCCTCAACATCAGGTCACTGGGGTCAGTATTTGAAATTTTTGTACATATATAACAAAGTAAAAGTGTGAGTGTGGATGTGTGCATGGGAGCAGCAGATAAGCAGGATAAAGCGTGAAGGTAGAAAGAGCTGAAAATATCATTCCATTATCCGGATATCTATTCGATCCTAATTCTTAACTAAGAAAAATAATTATAAAAAATTTAACACTCATTTCTTTTCAACTCCTTTTAGAGAATAAATGCGACAAGGACTCGTAGCTCTATCACTTCATTATTAATACAATTGACAATGAACTTATCTTATACAACTTTAAATATAAATAGCAGTTACTTACACTAATATCTTTAAATCAAATTTCCTTCCAGGGCCCAACCTACTTACTATTCGAGAGCAAATCCGACAAGGACTCGTGGCTCTATCACTTAACAGTGGTAAGCGGTGGTGGACTCAGTCAAGGGACACATTTTGAGCAATTAGTACAGAAACTTATGGAAACCGATGGCGATCCTAGTAAGTTGTTTTGTGATTGTTAGTGTTTTTTTTATATATATATATATATATAGAATGGTATTTTAACTCTTCTCTAATATTTTGTTTGATGAGTAGTACAGGAGTCATGTTACTTTTCTTTTGTTTACACAGTGCTGGATTAGACCTTACCTTCAGCCATAATATATAAAAAAATGTTTTTAATATATAGATTCCCCGTTGCAATCGTCGTTGGCGCAAAGGCGTAAGTGTGCGATGAAGCGCGACGATTGTGGGCTCTATTCCCACTCGAGGGAATGAAATATTGAATATTTTCATTCGAAACTAAATAATAATAAATAATACATTCGATACATTATTTGACACACTTAATAGTCTGATACTTTTCAATTCTTTCAATGATGGCTTTTTAAAATCAACCTCTTGAAGATTTCTTATAAAAGATTATTAATAAACTATTTTTCTTTACAGATTGTGTATTATGGAGGCATCCAACATTATTATATTCCAAAGAAAATATAACGTCTCCTTTAACATCACTCAATTCTGAAGCGTTGCAAGCAGAAGCCTTAAAATTATTTAAGGTAATATATAGTGAAGAAAAGTAAATTAATAAAATATATATTTTTTAAATTAAATAATTGTTTAACTAATGCTTAAATAATTTATTAAATTATTTTTTGTTATGTACGCGAAGTGTATTACAAAGTCATCACTGTAATTAATATAAGCATGGACGTAAAAATAAGGATAAGTTTTTTATATTTTTAAATGTATCTTTTTTATAATAATTTATATTTAAAAATGTAAAATTGATTCACTAATGTAATAAAAGTATATTCTGAGGATAAGTGGATCGTTTTGTAAGCAAATAATTTTAATTCAAGTATATTATTCGACTCTATTGTATACGATCTTCAGCATCTTCGATGGTTAGTCTACTGGCTCTTATGTCCTCACAGCATCACAACATCCAGCCATCGCTTCCTTGGGCGTCAGAGAGGTCTAGCTCTAGGGACAGATATAGCAAGCACTTCTATCCGTCATAGTTCTATTAACTAACCGGTGTACACATTACGTGTTATGAAAATTAAGTGGCAGATGCCACGCCATGACGTTCAAATTTTTATATGTTTCTAATCTATTAAAAATAGAAAATGTTTGGTTTCCAGTGTGTCCAACTGTTCATGTCGGTGGCAGTGGAGCACGCGGGCATCGACTATCACGTGGTACTGGCGCAGAACGCGCTGCAGCAGTGCCTAGAGGTGGCGGAGTTGCAGGACGAGCTGGTGTCAGCGCTGTGCAAGCAGAGCGCGCCGCACCACTCCAAGCACGGCGTGCAGGTACCGCGGAGACACCCGCGCGCTGTGAGTGCTTCTTGCGTACTGGCTTGCCTCGTAGGGCCGCCCTGAACTTAGCTATGGATAGCACCATTTTGAATTACAATTTTTTGTTAGTTGGAATTATTTTCTTATTGAGTTAACAATGCTCAGTTTGCTCTAACTTCAGGGCGGTCACGACTCTTTAACCGTAATGTACTTTTAATGTTAGGGTCTAGGGATAGGACTCGAGTTTATTAGGTTTTTTTTTTTAATTGATTAAACTGCTAAAAAGACGAGTAGTTATTCAAGATAATTCAACTCGAAACTCCATTTAACTCAGAATTATTTAACTCCATTTCAACTCGAGTTTACACGGTTCATATTTTATCCCACTTATATCGCATATATTCTCTATAGTCGTATATATCTCTTTGTCTAATGTGCAGTGGGAGTTGAACCCCCGCTAAATGCTGTAAAAAAACCTATTTAACGAATGATGCGACTCAAATAAATATGACAAAAACTTAATCAATTAATGGTACAATTGAAATTGTAATACAAATACAAATATCGACAGAGATATATCTTATGATACTTTACAACATCCAATCATCATCTATCAAGTAAACTCCAAATCCAAATGATATCCTATACATCTTGCTATTACTTGATTTCAAAGTAATGTAATATAAATTTGTAAATAAATAACTTTATTGCACATACTATAACATTAATGTTGGAGTAAATTGTTACTATGTATTGTAAATTAAAATATAATCTTCTTGTAATTTAATATCAATATACATTTGATGCTATATAAAAGTATAAATGCTTATCAAAATAAAACAAAAATAATAAAAAGAAACGATATTTTTCAAAGTCAAAATAATGCCTGATTATAAATACGACTTTACTTTTATCCTTTGATCCATTTAGTGGATAACAGAAATCTTAATAAAAAAATCAACTTGACGCTGTATCCCGCATACAGCAGGGTAGGCAGAGTGAACCTAGTTTTAATATACTCCATTCTCCACTTTCTGCCCACTTCTGGAGGCATTGCGTTTTGAGTGCCATTACTCAACGCGCTTGCCTCGACACCAGAGCGAAGAAATGAAAATATAAACGTAAACATAATAAATATTTCACTTCTTCGAGTAAGGATCGAACCCATAACCGCGTTACAATCACACCCTTGTGCCACTGCTCCATGACGGCACGACAATCCTAATACTTTGATCCAATAAGTTAATTTTAAAATAATTTATTGATAAAAAAACTCGCGATATACATATATGCCATCAAATGTATTATAAATATATTTAATCAATATTTAATTAGCTTATTCAGCATAAGCTTCACGCGAAACGCCGCAATGCTTTTCTCATATGTCACCTTTATATATTATAACTTATCACTTATCTGTACACAGAGTAGTTTCACACTCTTCCGAGCTATTTTATTATTTATAAATTGTTTTGTTGGTGTTAGTTTAATATAAATAATTAGATATAGTTTAATTAATATTATAATATATGTGAATGGACTGTGTATTTTCAAAGTTGTTTATCATAATTGACGCTATATAGGCTCAATTGAGATTTGTAGATTTGAATACCGTTATTTTTTAAATATCTAGTGCCTTCTTGTATATATTGTTGAATTGACATTTTACTAATATTCTTATAAAGTTAAATAAAAAGAAGCTTGTTAGTTTAGTTCGTTTAATTCGTTTGTTGTTTTTTTTGTTAAAACTCTTGTTATATCAAAAATAAGTTATAATTTCTTTTTTGGGGTAATAAATATTTGCTAGGTGGGTGATTATTATAAATTTATACATCCCTCGAATGCAACTTAAAACAAAATATGCAGTCCATTCTAATAGATAATTAAAACAAATAACTTTTTAGTTTAGAGCACATCTTCCGAAATTAGTCGCATTTGTTATTTACATTTCGGAATCTAAATACACTAACAAACCATATTTAAATATATAAGTGTACAGCTTTGTGTGTCGCTGTATCTAAGCTTCGTTATGATCAATTTGGAATTGTAAATGTGAATATTTATTGGCTTCTTACTAAAAATGGGTTATTTTCTTGTAAATATTATTAAAAAAAATAATACGTTACTTATAAAGTCGTATTCCAACTTGATCTCCTAGTTCTGGCAACATTAATACGTAATGACTATTCAATGTGGCAACTCAAACAAATGATATATAAATGTTGCCATGACCAAATATTTTATAAATATAGTCGCATATCAAATGGAATGTTGGTGTAAATTTTCCCTTTATTTTTTTAATTTGAAGTTTTTTCCAAGAATGTCTGCCCTCCCCATAGTTTCTAGGGAATGTTTTTTTCTTTCTTCATCCCATACTGTCATAGCTACTATGCACTACGATCTCCTTTGTATGAAAGGCTGACGTTGCAAGTTTGTTTAGACCATATATTATATATGTATGTGTAGTATGTGGGAGGTAAGTAAAGTTAATTTTATATCGTTTACAACTGCATTGTGTCGTAATTTATGACTTTCATAATCATATGTAATTTATGGTTTTTTTTTCTATTAATAAAAAATGGTGCTGTTCCTTCAAATAGTATTTATTGTAATTCATTGAACAAAACGCTTACAATTTATTCTCTGGTATTTTTTTTCTTTTAATATTCTGGTTAGTAACATAATTAATGTAACCTTTTTATCTATACAATTCGAAGTACTATTTCAATATTATAGTAATTTTAATAATACTATGCAGTTGTATTGCGATTTAGAAAATTAAGCTATACCACAATGTACATAATAGGTATACACACGGTGAAAGTGCAATATATTTTTCATGATAATATTTTTTCAATAGTTAATTTAGTGCAGGCAAGTACTTTAAAATTGGTGAAGGCAACTTGATACACACATGACAATATTATTTCCACATTATGTAAATATTTTCTTAATATTACGTACTTAACACACACACACTAACTAAACTTTAAATATTTATTAAATATGGTAACTAATTTATAATTTATTTATTAAACTGTAGTCAGTATAAATAAAAAAATCCCTTTAAAATAATGAAACGAAACAGTTAGTTAGTAACAATTATTGAGAATTTATATATCTAGTTAAATAATTCTAATGCATGATTATGAATGAGAACAAATCCTATCCTATTATATATGTAATATACGACATATTGTCCTATTTGACTCATTTAACCATAAAAAAAAATTACAACTCCCCCTAAATGTTGCCTGTATGCTTTACTCGTACCTGTTTAACAACTTTCACTAACATTCAGTAGTGTTCATTACACTATTTATATATTATCTATCACATTGAGTCGCAACTTCATTTACACAAACATAAAGCCTTACCAATAAATATAAAAAAGACAGTAGTCTCGTAGAAACAAAGCCCCCCACTGACGATCAGAACACCAACATTTCATTTGTACAGCAACTGCTACTGTGCGCGACGCAGTCGTTGTTCACTTGCGACACGGGCGCGTCGTCCGTGACCGGCGACAACAAGAGCGATCTGCCGCAGAACTCGGCGGGATCGCCCAGTTCTATACAGGTAATGTTATGTGGCGCACTTGTCATGGATAGGCGGCTTTATTTTCTCTATAGACATTGGACCAATCACAGTAGAGGTTTGAATTTTATTTGTGTTATTAAAATTTTTGGGTAATGTAAATTTGCAGAAAATTCTATTTATTTAAATAATATCTACGCGCTGGGGTAATATTTTTAAAATTCCAATATTGCATACAGTACGAAACTAGACTAGAAGTAAATTAAACTAGAACTAGATTAAAACTCTTTAACAACTTACATATTTTCGTTAGCAACGTGTGATTTTTAATTAGATAATTTTATGAAAAGTGCGTCACAAATTTCAACAGGAACCTTAGATATAATAAAACGATGTGTAAAGCTCATTAGGGTAAACAAATTCATTGATTATCTTCAGCCAGTTTCAGTCAGTTCAGTCATTTTCATTTGAAGCCAATAAATAAATACTCTATCCATTTAGATCATATGAGAAAGGCAAATTGAAAATAACGAAGACCTTAATCATTAAAATGTTATTAAAATATAATCTACACATGTTGGATTTTTACAGGCGCCACTTCTATCTGTGGACTGTAAGAGTAACCCGCCTACGTACAGTTTTGTACAAGGCTGGCAGTTGCTAGCGCTGGCCGTCAGTCTGTTTGTACCACGGAATAACAGGCTATTATGGTATTTGAAATTACATTTGAGCAGGCATGCTGATTCTAAGTAAGTTAAATTGTTATTTTTTCTATATTTCTTTATCTTTAATCCTATACAAATCATATTAAATATTATATAACAATATAATTGTAGTATTTACTCAATGATGTGTTTGAACGAATTAAAACGAAGAAAAGAACGACTGTTTTGGTTTTTGAGCTGAGTTTTTTTGCGTCGATTATTCTC
The DNA here is from genome assembly GCA_036379175.1 of Heliconius cydno galanthus. Lineage (NCBI taxonomy): Eukaryota > Metazoa > Arthropoda > Insecta > Lepidoptera > Nymphalidae > Heliconius > Heliconius cydno. The sequence goes on from JAKRZM010000265.1 coordinate 822,923, forward strand.
AGATGAGATATTATTTTTTTTAAACTGATAGTAATTTATTTGACTTTCATAAATTTAAGCATATATGAAACTTCATATTTTGAATAACTTTATCTCACTTTGACTACAAAAATTTCAGGACGGAATGTGGTAAATACGCAGCGTATTGCTCACGCGCGTTAGAGAGGACGTTACGTAACGGCGGACGGACGGACAAACCTTCGCGGATGGAGGTTCTATCTATATTGTTAAAGAATCCATATCATCATTGCCTACCACACGCTATACCTGTACATATGCTCAATAATACTTATCAGGTATGTTATAATTATTTAATTGACTTTTAGTGGAATCATTTGTGACTATTTATTTTTTAAAAGAGATCTATGTTTTTAAAACATGATATAAAACTATATTACAGAATGGTTTATAAATTGTTTGTTATTAATTGAATGCAAATTTTATTCAATTGCGCGGTGCCTTTTGTGTTATACTCTTTAATGTAGTTGAAATAAGTGGTGCTTTAAATTACGCTTTATAATTCTCTACTTCAATCAATAGTCAATGACTCTATAATATTTTCTTACAAATAAAAGGATAAAAAATTAATAATAGATTTCTGATTTCACTTTTCTTTAAATAGTACGCATATTGAAATCTTATTAAAAATATTCACGAATATACGATTGTAATTATTTTACATAATTTAACAAAGTATAAAAATAAGTCACATTCTCACTTCAGGTAATAAGTTTCGACGGTTCAACAACAGTAGAGGAGTTTTTATCGACGTTAAGTACAGAACTAGGATGTCGGGAGTCAGCTGCGTCAGGCTTTGCGTTGTTCAGCGATGATCCTATTGAAAAGGACTTGGAGCACCACATTAAACCGGATAAAAAAGTAAGAAAATAGTGTTTTTCATATATTGAGAGCAGATTAATCGATATGCAAGTCTAGAAAAGTAATAGTAATATTTAATCTCCTCGTTTTTGATATTATTTAAATTTAAAATTCGTAAATTGTCAACAATTTTAATTGATAAAAGCCGACTTTAATTTTGTTTTTGATTATTTAATGTATAATATACATATTTAATTATAATTATTGAACTAGTAATTCAAATAAAAATTATTATGCATTTATACTACTCTTGTTTTTTTTTCAGTTATGCGATGTAATATCAAAATGGGAGACCGCGTTAAGGGAGAAAGGTTCTGGAAAATTCGAAAATTCCAGAGTAATCAGACTAACGTACCGCAACAGGTTGTATTTCAAAAATTCCGTCAGGACCGAAACGGACAAGGAGAGGTTATTGCTCTGCTATCAGATAAATCATCAAGGTAATGATCTAATAGTTTATTTTTTGCGTATTACCTTTATTACCCATAGAAGTAACAGGTCCATGTGCATAAAAATCCCCCATAATTTGATTGAGCGGGTAGAAATATACTAAAAATTTATTATATATTTATTAAGAATCTATGCTTAGGAAAAATCTTCTTTTTTTTATTTATCTTACATTTAATTTAATTTTACCCCATTTTAAAGACAGCAGTTGTACATAAATGCAAGTTTTGAAAAAAAAATTTGAATTGGAGGTATAATGAATTCTACCATGTAGGAGTCGAATCCACGACTATTCACTGTTCCAACTTCACAATGGCTTTTATCCATAATAAAGAAAAAATATTATTAGCTTACAAATTCACTAGCAATAACGCATAAACTAACGTTTCGTTAATCAATTACCATTTATTTATAAGATATATAAAATTATATATATTAGATATATAATTTTAAAATAATCTTACTATTTTATTAACTATAATTAATATTTTCTTATTACTTAACCTTTTTTGATTGTATTTATCATTAGTTTTCTTATATAGAGTAAAATATCAAATTAACCCCCTATGTTCCCGTGACAGTGGTAGGCGGTCGGTTCCCGGTGACGCGCGAGCTGGCGGCGGAGCTGGGCGCGCTGATGGCGCAGCTGGACATGGGCGAGCACGCGGCGGCACACGCGCACCCGCACGCGCACGCGCAGCCGCTCGCGCAGAGGTTTTATCCTTATAGATATAGGGCAGCGCTTAACAACGACGAACTCAGGTACGTAAGCATACAATACACATGCTCACACATATGTACATACCTACCTGCATACATGATGCATAATTAGTTTTATATAAGATAATTATTTTTATACAAGTTCCTTTTGTAATATTAATAAATAATTAATTGATTGCGATAACAGAGATATAGAAGAAAAACTAAGATCAAAATGGATAGCACTAAAAGGCCGCAGTACGGCAGATTGTGTCAGAATTTACCTAAATTGTACCAGAAAATGGCCCTTCTTCGGCGCTACTTTATTCCAGGCTCGGGTAAGTTCAAATTATTTATTATTAAATTATATTTTATTATTACCATTTTTTTGCTTCACACTGTATACTGCAGAGTA